>JALPQI010014211.1:0-27314 GCA_025490895.1 Thaumatotibia leucotreta | reverse complement strand
CAACTCTAAATCAATGTGAAGTAGGTCTACATTTTTACTTATACGAGGAGTACGCGATGACATCGAGGATAAATATGAAATAGATGGAAAAGAGTCACAGTGACATTGATTATTTCTGTAAAAGCTCGAAAAAAACGAGGAAAAAACGAAATTTTCATATATTCCCAAAAAAAAACATGATAATTTTTCCCGACATTTTCAACTCTTGTCGTAGGTGGTTTTCAGATGATCTGGTGAAGGTCACAGGAGTTTGCTGGATGCGGGTGGCGCAAGACCGGTTAAGGGGCAATTTGATAACACGGACATAAAAGGTATTAGACCCAAATAAACCTTCCCGTCGCAATATTCGTAATAATCCAATCGTTAATCGATAAAATGGAATCGGCCAGTAATTTAATGTTGACCTGTCCTTAGTACCAATAGCGCCGTGTAGCTCAGAGTCCCATCTTTCGGTATCAAGTAAAAGCTAACGTAAAAGTTACTCGCCAACTCATGCTACGGATCTTGGAAGCATGCACGGCACGTCGGACGGCGGTCGGACAATCATAAAAAAATGTTACTGAAAATTCTGCTCTGATTCCCTACTTTTCGGTGCAAATTTTTACTGAAACAGTAATATCGACATCGATATAGGTATTTTTTCTTTATATTATATTTCTCTAATTTAAAATAAAAGAACACATCATTGAAATTTAAATTACAGCTTATTTGTAAACCAACGAATTTCTTTACCTTAATTTCAATACCGTTGACGGCGTAAGTAACAAAGAAAATTTTCGAAAATTGCTCGAATTATATAAGTTCAACATAATATTTCGTACGACAATATTATTTACGGTTTGGTTCAAGTTCAATTTTACTTTGTTTACTGTTTTAGCTGATTTCTCTATGCTCACAAATTATCTAAAACATGTTATCCGCAATATAGTACTTGTATTATCGTACCCAAATCCTACAAATATCCAAATACTAAAAATCCAGCCGGGCCCAGCGGCCATCTTGGACGCCGGTCACGTCCTGACAAGTCGGTTACTCCGCGAAATCGGGTCCCGCCCGGACCGTGCGCGTGAGCGGGCCCTTACCCTTGGACGCCATTGCGACTACTTACCTAGCTTTAGCTTTATGATTGAGCTTAAGATGGTTTAGTATTAACTAGAGTAATCTACAGGTTCCTATTTGGATGTAGTTAAGGGAAAAAGGATCCAACCTGTGAAATTTTACACAGAAATGTATGGCTTCCTTTTGCATACGATTAAAAATGTAATTGGCAGTCTTTTGTGGACTGAATCCTTTTTCATTGACTTCGTCCACTTGTAATCTATTATAAAACATACAAAATGCTAGCAAATTAGTCACGGATATTAAAAAATACAATAACAAAACAATTTTATTTGTTCCATAGAAAAAGCTAATTCTTGTATGTCACTTTGTCATGTCACTTGGTAGGAAGGGAACATACATAAATTAACTTATACAGGTATTTAGTTGTAATAAAGTAATGTTTCAATTCTTGCCGTGGGTGTCGTACGGGTCGAGTAAAGGATTGAAGTGTCACTCACCATTTATTAATCGAAGATTAATGATGGGTAGCAGCATCGTGAATCATAGTGGACACACTACTGCGATCGCCAACCCGCTTGCCCAGCGTGGCGATTATGGGCATTTACCTCCTAATGCCTCCATACGCATAGGCGGAGAGGCCGTCGTCCAGCAGTGAATTGATATAGGCTTATGATGTGATATGAAAAAAAATATATTTTCTGCCCTCCGGCCGCACTATGCCGGCCGCTGCGCTAAACTAAGCTGCCGCCTGCCAGCTCCGTTGAGCATAAAAATAATATACACACCTCGGCAGTTAAATGGGAAAGCCTCGGGTCACATGTTTGTCAGCCTCGGCCTACGATTACACGTCATCCGAGACGTTTCCCACTTAAACGGCCTTGGCATGTAATCTACTATTATCACTGATAGTTGGACACTAGGTCACTCAATTCTGGTCGAGTACGGCTATGGGAATAAGTCTCATAACAATTGGCGGTTCAAAAGTGTCGGGTACTGATGTATTTGGGAGGTCGAGTGTTTGTTTAGCGTAGTTTTATTTACTTTGCTCGAGGGAACGTCCATTTTTGCAGTACTTTTTAAGGCTACAGACTTAAGGTTGTATCGGCATTTGAGAAGGTCACCACTTTTCAAGCCTTTCAGTTTCAAATTTGAAAAATAAGATAACGAAATGACTTTACACTCTATCGTATGCTGATACTGAAAATTTGGTTACCCAGGCTTGATAAAGGTACAATCATCATCAGCCTATGTTAGTCCACTGCTGGACGTAGGCCTCTCCTATTAACTATGCGTATAGACACATTAGGAGGTAAATGCCCGTAATCGCCACGCTGGGCAAGCGGATTGGCGATCGCAGTAATGTGTCCACTATGATGACGCTGCTGCCCATCATCAATCTTGTAGAATGGTCAGTGACACTTCAATCCCTTAGTCGACTCTTACGACACCCGCAGGAGGAGTTGGGGTGGTGACAAATGTATTCTTACTTAGGTACAATAAATAAAGTATATCCCCCCCCTTCTTTAATCTACATACACACACACACACACACACATGCACACACATACACACCTGTATACAAACAAAATTAGTAATTAGATTATTTAATTACATTATATTGTGGAGTTCATAGTTCATTATTTGATTAAAAACTTTAATTTCAAACGTAATAAATACGAAGCTGGAAGTTCCAGGTTCGAATCCCGGCAAGGAATTATTTGTGTATTTATTTATCATAAATATTTGTTCCTTGGACGTGGCTGTCTATGTATATGTGGAACTATTAGTATTATATATATAATTATTATCACTTGGCACTCACATCACAAAACTTGAGTTTACCGTGGGACTAGGTCGATTTGTGTAAGATGTCCCAAGATATTTATTTATATTTAAATCGGATAGTCACCTCGACATTTTATCAGAATTACTTTATAAACTGCCGCAAGTGTACTCTTAATGGCATTAAAAATTCATAATTCCTAAAAGGGTAAAATAAATAAGGGTTGGAAGTTTAAGAGCCTCATCAATAATTAATTTGTTTCAAAGATCGGTCCGATAGAGAAATATTATTAATGAAATAGAAACCAGTACAGTCAAGGGCATAAATATGTATACACTTTTTTATTTTATGTCGTAAAAATAAGGTGCAAAAGTGTATACAGATTTTTGCCCTTGCCTGTACATAGTGCCTTTTATGTAAATTACACGCAACGCAGAGTTGTGCCGTGTGGTGACAGCAGTAAGAATATATTTGTCACCACCCCAACTCTTCCCGCGGGTGTCGTAGGAATCGACTAAGGGATTGAAGTGTCACTGACCATTCTTTGATAGAAGATTGAGTGCAGCATCGTCATCATAGTGGACACATTACTGAGATCGCCAATCCGCTTGCCCAGCGTGGCGATTATGGGCATTTACCTCCTAATGCGTCCATACGCTTAGGGAATAGGAGAGGCCTTTATTCAGCAGTGGGCTAATTATAGGCTGGAGATGTGATTGTGATGTTATGAATAAGAATTTTGTGAAAGTACAGTGACGGGTATAAATATATACAATTGTAGACCTTACATTATAGACATAAGTAAAAAGGTGTACACATATTTATACCCTCGAATGTACATTGAGATATCTCAGAAATCAGTTCCAGGGCTTTCAAATGGTATGATATAGAAAACTCCCACGAGGGCCGCTAGGGCGAAACATAAGGCCTCGGTAGCTCAGGTGACGCCGCCTTCGAAGTCGAAGCTTTCCATGTTCCGGTTCTAATCCCGGCGAGAGCATCTATTTGTGTGTTTATCACTAATATACAGTAACCAATACTGCAAAATCCGTGTTTTTTAATAAAATTTACTTCATCATCCTACACCATCAAAACAATAAATACTTAACTGCCAGTAAAAGGATATTTAATAATTTGTTGCTACATTCATGGTAACCTTTCACAATTTAATTTGTATATTTCGATAATTTGAGTTTTCTTCCGAGTTATTAGTTATTATATCTATTTTTGAGCAATTTCTGACTCCTCTCACTAAAAAGTGAGAGGTGAGTCACTAAAAAGAACTTCGATAAACCCACAATTTCGAGAAAAACAGTGTTCGTACGAGACATCGGTGGACTTTTTCGTGGAACCCTTTGAAAGTGACTGTCACTTTAAGTCGAATATATCGGTTCTTGACTCACACGCAGCTAATCAAAAAGATGGCGGCTTCCTCAAATTTCATATTTTCTCAGAAACAGCCCAATTACTCATTCATGTACTCCAAACACATCATTATCCATTACAATCGAGCCAAAACTCCGTTCCAACGACAGGTAGAGGCGCCATCAGATATATCGGAGCAGCCAGGGTGCTCATAAATATCTGAACACGCCTCTATTGTCATCGCGTTTGAGAGCATGTTTCGATATTTTTAAGCACTCTGGATGCTTCGATATATCTGACGGAGACTGTTCAGTCAAATCCATATGTATGTCTACACATTTTCTTCTTAAATCAATGGAATAAGGTACAAATTCGTATAGGAATTTATAGCTTCCGAATCTCATCCATCACCCCTATTATCTAACTTAACGATTCCCCGTAAAATGCGTAAAAAATCGAATGACACAACAATATAGACAGCAAGCGAATATACGTCTTACTGTCATAGACCGAGAGATGGATGTCCTAAACGGGACGCGATGGCAATTTTTCATATGCCGTAAAAGAAGCTCATCATAGCTCGGGTAATAATTAATGACCGTATATTGGTGGAAATAAGTGGGTATTAGGAAACGCTTCATAGATAAAATATAGGAGATATTTTTAGACACAAAATAAACGATCCATGACATAGCTGAAGAATCCTAATTATTGAAATTACATTACCTACGCAATGCCCAATGTATAATTAAATATTTATACATGAATTTCAGTTCTTAAGCAAAACGTTTATTAAACGTAATATCTGAGGTAAAAAAAAATTAGTACCTAATTAATAAACACAAAACCCAAATGAAACATTGCTAGTTCTTAATTACACACAATACTTACTTTACTAATTAAAACATCGAATCATAGTTTGTCTCCTGAACTAAGTAGCAAATAAATTAATTCTAAATTAGTAGCTTTACGAGAAAATAAAGCAAATTATTTATTTAAAGATATAATGGCGGACTAAATATTGTTGTTTAGGAAAAAAATGTTTAAGGAGTATATAAGTTATTTTCATCACACTTGCTGTCTAAGCGCGTCATTGCTTGCGCGCCTAGCGGGAGTAATAGAAAAGTGAAATTCCCTAGGGAGTAATAGAAATGTCAGTACGTCATTTAATAATATTATGTCTTAAAACTTATTTTTTGTCGGCAAGTGTGATGAAAAACATTGTATGCATCACGGTCGGTAAGCGGAATACTAACTCGAGTCATAAAAGCCCTCCGCCTAACGGCCTCGGGCTTCTAACACTCTCGTTAGTAATTCCGTACTTACCTCCCTTGATGCACAATGTACTATTACAAATTTTAAATTACAAAACAGGGAAAATAAGTAAAATAACTTCATTGCCCATGTTGCCCTGGGAGCCTATCGCAAATATCAGAAATCGTAAGTTTAGAGGATCTATGTCTGTCAAACCGATGACATCTACGTTGGAGTGCAAGAGACAAATGATCGAAAACAATCATCGAAATTCGCGGCCTGAGTCTATTTTAAACTGTCGAAAAAGAGTACCTAGCTAATGCCAATGGCTAACGCGCAGTCGAACGAAACGGGTTCCGTAGATATTCAAAAACGGCTGGACCGATTATGTCGGACATAGTTTTATTTTAAAATATTCTATAAGCCCCACTTTTCATGACTTTCCTATATTTTTTTGTTCCATGGATCAAAAGTTAGGGGGAGACACATTTTTTTTTAATTCTCGAGCGGTTATCTCCGAAAATATTGATTTTAGAAAATACTTTTTTTGGGACCTCTATTCTTATTGAATGGCCTATTCAACGATATCCCACACTATAGGATCGCAGTAAAATAAAAAAAATATCTACACTTTACTACTAGCAAATTTCTAGCACTAACGGCCACTGATCTATGCTCTGGACAGACAGACGGACAGACGGACATGGCGAAACTATTAAGGGTTCCTATTTTACTACGGAAGCCTAAAAACTACGATACGCTACTCAGCGTTAGCGATTGGCATCTTGGATACGAACCAAGGGCTTCAAAGTCAGCACAGGGCTGCCAACTTAGGGGTTTTACCCCTAAATCTAGGGGTTACATGAGAACCGAGAGGTTTTTTCAGGGGTTTCAAATATTTTAGGGTTTTTCCATACCATTTTTGTTCTTTCTATCTATGGAAAGATGCTTACAAAAATCATAAAACTTTGTTACTGGACCAAAGCACGCCTTCTTTGGAGCAGTGGCAAAGACAGATATCCTATACGTTTTCGAAGTCCCTCAGACCTCTTGATTCCCAAAAAAAACCTTACTTTTAGTTTAGTGGATTTTAACTTAATACAATACAATATTCTTTATTACACACTTCAGAAAAAAAGAAGAAAAACACACAACAATATATGAAAAACAATAGAGACAGACAACAGGCCCCTTATCGCTAAAGAGCGATTTCAAATAGAAAATAGAAATAACTTTATTCGTAACATACACAAAAATTACAAAATACAGAAACGAAAAATAATTATACAAATAAAAGCGTGTGTGCTACGAAATGGCCTCATTTCTTCCAGACAGCCTTAGTTTAGCGGAAAATTAAATTATTTCGAGTTGGTAACCCTGAGTGAGTATGATTTTCGAGTATTGTGGACATTTCCCCGCGGCGATCCATGCCGGAGCTTAGCCAGGCGGCAGTAGCTTTGATCTCGGAATTTTCATCACGTTTAACGTCTGATATTATGTGACCCTTGTAAAGTATGCGTATGAATCCTTGCAATGGGTTAGTGAGTTTCAACCCCGGGGTAAGTCTTTTGTACGAAATATTTTTATTACTGTAAATGTCCGCTCGATGCGGGTGGCACAGGACTGGTCACAGCAGTGGACGTCTTTCGGCTGATATGATGATGATGAAATAATAATTAACAAATTTAAAATAATAAAAAAAACCGACTTCAATCGCTTTCCCCAAGATTCCTTCTTCAGACCGTAACTTGGTGCCAACAGGGTTATCTCGGTTTATTTTGAAGTCGGTTAAAAAATAATGATAGAAATCGATGGACGTGATATTGAGTTGTACGTCCGTTTCCCGTCCACGTGCTTAATGCATATTTGATACTTCTAGAGTTTCCTTGGAATCAATTTATTCGTTATGCTGTATGTTTTGTATAACATTCATTTGAAGGTGAAATACCGCGAACTTCTAATTAGTCATTAATTTCGAGGATTTGTCTCTATCACTCCAACGAAGGCGTCATTAGAGAGACAAAGATAAATCCTTGCTTGTCCTTGTGAGTGCTTGTCCAATTTTTAGAAACATGAAACATTTTTTTATAGGAAGTTCTATCTTACGTGGCGCACTATGTGATCGCGTAATCTTTCGGTAAATATAATACTTATATTCCAGCCATAATTCCCGTGATTGCGGGCAGGCTGTATGCTTGTTTGCTGTCATTGTGCCAGATTTGCAGTCCCAGTGAAGCGACCGATAAATCTACGGGAAGCGTGGAGCCAGACCGAATTGTTAGGCATTTATCCGGGCCGTGGCGGTAGGAACGCCAGAGATTTCGAGAATATTTGAATTTAGTGTTACGTTTCAATTTTAGTTTCGTACCGTTTTATCGTCCGCTGTGCCTTCGATTTGGATTATAGATAGGAACGGTCAATTATAATGTATACATATTTTCATGTAAGTGCCAAATAATAATAAAAAAATAACCATGAAAATAGGTTTAAAATAGATACCGACAACAAACATAGACAATTATCAAACGGCAAGTGATACCTAAAAAATAAATGATTTATCTGGTCAGGATGTGAAAGATATTATTTAAATATCTTATTTTATTACAGATGAAGCTTTTTTATGCACAAGTGCGAGAAATTATTCATTTCTTGTCAGCTCGAATCTTTGGAGGGCCACCTGTACTAAAAAACGTCGTACGTTTTTATTTATCGCCACTCGTTTCGAACTTAATTTATTTCACGAAATGTATCGTAATGTTCTAATTTTATGTGATCTTAGGTAATCAACCGTAATAATCCTTAAAATGTGACACGCGTAAATAAAAAAATAAACAGCAAACGTGGGAAATGTGCGATTCTCAACTCAAAATGACAAGCTCTTTCAATTCCAAAAATTCCAAGCCTCAATGGTAAAATTTTCTTTATACCTCGCCTATTTGCGCAGAAAGAATTGCTATCACCACCGTCCACAACATAACCGGTACAACAGATACCTCGAACACCATTTAGTTTCCCCAAAGGTCGAGGCCTGAGTTACACTGGCCTTGATCACAGGGCTAATCCAATTAGGCCCCCATTGTCCCCCTGAAGGCCCCCTAAAAGCCCCCAGCTCCATATTTTTACAAGAACCGTTGGTTAATCATGTTAATTTACTGAACAAAGATGGCTACGCAATTTAAGAAAACGGAGAATTTTACAAAGCCCATTGAATTTGAAAGAACTGGTTTAAAGGATTCTGATTCAAACAAATATTATTGAGAGTTCCGTTTGTCTGTTATTCGCACGAATGAAAGGATAATTTAAGTAATTTTATAAAAACATGCTTACAATTTACATGATGGGTCTTGTAATCCATTTTAGGGTGTACCCCGTTTTGTCAATACTAGCGAAAATATATTTAATCATAAGAATTCATATTATGTTATTAGTTTATGAATATTTTGAAAGCCATTCGTCCACCCCTAAGAACTTTTTTTCGCAGAATCAGATATGCTTGTTCATAAGGGAGATTCAACTTTCAATATTATTTGCTTTTTTTTGTTTACGTTACGATCTTGACATACTTTGCAGTGCATTTAAAGGAAATGGAATACAATATATCGGGGAGGCTACGGTGCTTCAAAATACCTGAATAAATAAATAACTTGGGGCATCTTACACTAATCGCCCTAGTTTTATGGTAAGCTACATAAAATCTTGTGGTGTAGGTACCAAGACAGTACCTACACAAGTACCATACAGATACTTAAATAGATACGACCTAGGAACAAATATTTGTGATGAATAAAAACAGACAAATAAGGTCCTCGCCATGATCGAACCGGGAACCACCAGCTTCGCACGCAGGGTCACTATCAACTAGGCTACAGAGGCTGACACTAGCTTATTAAATAATAGAGTTAATACCAATGTTAATAGATTCCACATTTCGTTAGCAAACTGTATCGTCGAGGGCACTTGATGGACGTGAATATTTGAAGTATTTTTCTGGGAACAAGCTAATTACAAAATCAATACGGTTTACCTTTATTCGAGTAGTATGCTCTTATGGAAAACTGGACATACCTGAAACAAGAATAATAATTATAAATAAACGGTGAATAAGTATATAACATTTTTTTTTTGCTTTTCCCAGTAGTCATACTACTTAATACTATATTAATTATAAATATTGGATGTCATATACCAAAGAAAAAACGACCAAGATCACCAACGTCTGAGGTGGGAATCGAACCTACGTGCTCAGCTTTCACGGCTGATGCCTGCACCGCTCGGCCACTCGGTCTTAGCAACCACCAGTCAATTTTCTCGGGTATATGCAATCCCTTACAAGGCTAACCGCCTTTAATTCTATGTATTCTGAATAGGAGGTGCATGCATGTAGTGCTTGCCCTTAGAGATTAGTCAAAAATATATCGTTTTTTCTTTGGTATATGACATCCAATATTTATAATTTATGCTTTTGATGTAAAAAATACAGAATAATACAGAAAACAATAAGTATAAATATATTATACAATCTCGGTCAAATACTATGGGTCGGGTATCATTTTTCATAGAAATTACTGCCAACGAGCTGATTTCAAAGAGAGTTACAGGTCAGATATTTACAGGACTAAAAAAAAGGTGATTCACCCAGATGTCATTGTTTAGTAAACCTTTGTTACAATGGTACCTTTCAATGTCATCTACTCAAAACGTCACCATGACAGTAAGAATTAACACCCTCTCCCAAATCTCACAATCTATAAACGTGGCAATCAAGAGTCTCGATCATTTGTCGCCGACGAGCCGGCGGGACAGCGTTTATCAATTCGAGACCGGCTTATCGGTAATTGGGTTCCTCCTAATTGCTGACGAGACTGTTGGCTGGAATTGTCGTAAACGTAAAGGATCCAGGATTGAGACGGAAGAGAAATTAAAATCCGTGTTTGAATGAATAATTTTGAGCGTGTTAAGGTGCATGCAGACCAAAAGAGCATTCGCTGTTCTATCCCCCTACTCTACGAAATTCGATCGTTACATCAAACCTGATTCATTGATTTCGTAGAGTGGGGGATAGAACAGCGAATGTTCTTTTAGGTCTGCATGCACCTTTACAGTCAAGTGCAAAAATAAGTATTGAAAGAGACCGCTCATAAACATGTTACGACGTCCTTATTACACAGAATTAGAGTGCACTGGGACATATTTTAGAAAAATTTTGCGTACACCTTATTTTGTCTTTGCCTATACATGTGCTCTACTCTTAGTATTCATGGACGGAACAATGTATGCCTTGTAATAAAAAAATAATGGGTTGAATTTACAAAATCATTACTTCATTACAAAATTTGAGTTTCCATGTAAAGTATGATTTGTACCTACGAAATATTATATGGAGAGAGTTACAGTTTTTTTACATTATCATTTAGTTCTGCAACCGTGTTTTTAACATATTGAAATAGTAAGACAAGCTAGTTTTTTTTTTGAATTAAAAAAAAACGTGCCGGTCGTAGTTAGTTCAAACAAAAAAACATAGTGATTGTAATGGTGTTCGATGCATAAAAAACATTTCGATTAACTGGATTTGATGTTAGTGAAATATTTTTATACTAGGACATTGAATTAATCTACCGTATCTATTCTGCGGCTTATTCTCAGTCGGAGATTGGACGGCGGATTAGCGCCACCAATACAGATCGCTAATAACTAGTCTTGCGGATGTCACAGATTACTAGCTAACCGAAACTAAAGATATTACACTCACGAGCAATAAATACGGGTCTCGTGGAATTTTTCATATATTTTTTTAAATGACGAAGGCATTATCAAACCGCGATTAGAATGGGATTTGAAAGTACTCTTGACACAACAGTGTATAAGTCAAGTAACTTTAACTTCCGACGTTTGAATACTTTAATAAAGCTAAAGTTAATTAATATACGCGAGTTTATCCGTTTTCATACTTCTATTTCATATTTATTTATTTTGTAATACACACAGATTTCAATACAGGACATGTTAGTGCGGTATAAATTAATGAGTGCATATTACGCCACAACAAGGCATGCAAAATATTAATCTTAAACTAAAGTTATTCTTAGCCTAATTAAACTTCCTAAAGGAACACATAAATACATTAAACCATTATATAACAAGCCACACATAGCGCAATTCATATAAATACTCAAACTAATAATATTAATGACCTTGTAAGCTTAAAAACTTGGATATAACATAATTCACAAGTGCTATTCGCTAGTCTGTGGCCTCTCGTCGGAGATTGGCCGTCGGATTACCGCCAATACAGCTCCGCCATTAACCGGTCCCGGGATTCCATTACTCGACGCCATTACTGGCTCCATTCGAGATGTCACATTGATTAAAACTTGAGTTTTTATACATGACTATTTCGTGCGGCAGTAGAAAACGCAAAATACAAGGTGCCCATGAGGAAAGGGAAAAAATCTAACGGCATATTCTTGAGACTAAAAAAAGCAAAAAATGTTAAATGAGTTTTGGTGAAATCTGAAAAAAAAATTTTTTTTTTAGTTTTTTTGATGTTTTTAATACACAAAAAAAGGATTTTATTAATGAAACCATCGCAAAAATGCACTTTTAAGTTTTTTTTTACATTTGCTAGGTAATTAAAGATATTTTTGTTCATTTGTGTGACAAGACTAAGACAACATGGTAACAAAATCGTTTCCTAAAATGCGTTTATCATAGCGTAACGGTCTAAAACAGTTTAAAGAAAAAAACTAATTTTCTCTTAAAATAGACTCAATCCAGAAAACTTCATATGACATTTTAAACTACAAATTTGGTCAGAAATCTACTGTTGAATTTTTTCTTTCTCCTCATGGGCACATTGTATGTGAACATTATATTTTGTAGCCGTGACTTTAATAACGTTTGTTGACTGACACATATCGTGACTTGTTTCCTAGATTTATTTTACCTGTCATTTTACATTTAAAATTTAATCTCCGAACTGTAATTTGGTTTTGTGCGCCCTCTTAATAGGATAGGCCTACGTCGAGCAGTGAAGAAAAAATATTTTTCTGTACAAATGGTGATTTTTCTAAGCATAAGTGATTGATTTTTGTCACGGCGAAATTTCAGAGGGTTATTTGTACTGAAAAAGGTTGTACGATACACGTACAAAAAGGAAAATCGTAACTCGAGTCGATTAAAAACACTCTCTTCGGTATGTTTAATTCATCGCCACCCGTTCCAATTTTAAGTTTTATCACACATGTATCGTAATGCACTGTATAAGACACGATGCAAAAATAAAATACGGTTACAAATGTTACAATTGAGAGGCTGATAACGTGTATGTGAGATACATACGTTTAATAAGATTCGACTTGGCTTACACAGAGATCCCCCCCCCTCCCCCTTGACATTAATGTAATTAAAACAGTGTCCGGGATATCAAAGGTCATAGAGCTTCAAATCAGGATGTTGCAAAGACGAGACGTGGGTTAAGTAATATATTACATTCGTTCTGAGGATTTTATTATTAGATGGAAACAGGACTGCCGCTTGAGGAATTAATAATATAGTACTGTTACTGTGGAGGCTGGAAAATAAGAGCTTGCAGGCCGAATAAATGCGGCAAAGCGAGGCCGGATGGAAATAAGAGGACTGCAAGCTCTTATTCACGCTAACGCTTGTATTGTGCGTTTCTCAATTAAAACAAACGTTTCGTTCATGTACAGCCGAGGAATTGAATTTCCTACCCATTTCGTACCTTGTCACAGTGACAATCAAAATGAAAGCTGCTAGGACTGTCATACTATAGCTACTATGACAAGGTACGAAATGGGTAGGAAATTAAATTCCTCGACCGTACTTTAAAAAACACTAATCTCCAGCTTCGTAGTCAGGGTCACTGCCAACTTACGGAGGCTGACGGTAATAGGGTCCCATTTTACCCTTTGGATACGGAACCCTGCAACATAGTCGCCAAGTAATCGAACGCCAGTGTTGCCAACTCCGAACGTGTGTTAAAACTCGACAAAAGTACGAAAAGTGGAAAAACTACAGGTGAGCCTCCCCCCCCCCCCTTTTTCCCTCTTCTGGCACATACGGAAACTTGGCCCATAAATTAACGAACTCCCAATGGGCCAAGAAGTTGGCTAGGGTACTTTGAGTATACGGGGTGGTGAAAATTGAGAACATTTTTAAAAATAGTAACAAATAAAATAAAATAAAAATATCACGAAATATATAGTTGATTGTTTTATCGTTAAAAGCTTTTTGAAAGAAAATGAAAAACAATTAGATATACACTTTATCATTTTGTATCTCTTCTAGGACATGTATGTCAGGTACTTTAACTCCCGACCACTTAACCACTTTGACCGACTATCCAAAACCAAACTATGATTTTGTCAAATTAATGTTTATGAATAACCACCGAGTTTTATAAAAATAGTCTTTGAAATTCTCATTCGACGGCAAAACAAAGACAGCAACTTGTGTAATCGGTGAGAAGTTAACTATTGAAGTTATGCCATTATCTCATTTATTTATCAGCCTTCGTAGCCTAGTTGGTAGTGACCCTGCCTACGAAGCTGGAGGTTCCGGGTTCGAATCCCGGCGAGGGCATTATTTGTGTATTTATTTATCACAAATATTTGTCTGGTCATGGCTGTCTATGTATTTAAGTATCTTTATGTATCTATCTATTATATTTATATCGTCGCATGGTACCCACATCACAAGTCTTAATTGAGCTTACCGTGGAACTAGGTTGATTGGGGTAAGATGTCCCAAGATATTTATATATTATTTATTTTTTATTATTTAATTAACATGTAACATTTTACAACCATTTCCGCACATACACTGGCATAAAAGATATAAGTTGCAATTATACTTAGTTGTTTAATCCCAATTTCAAAAAGAATCTACATTACGTTCAGATATCTCCCTTTTTACACTTTCCACCCTGTATACTGCTCCAGCGAGTAATGATGATTGAAGAGAGCGGTTGAGTTATTTTATCTCTTATCAGTTTATGAGAATTACGAGCGAGGCGAGGCGCCCTACGGGCAGAGGGGTTTTTTACCGAGATTTAGGAGTCAAGCTACTCGGGATCCAATATCGATATTATGATAAAGGAAAATAGGCACTATTTACACTTCAGGCCAGAAGTATGGAAATATGCTTATTTATATAAACCAAACATATTAACTACATATGTATTGTATAACTACTAAGGTAGGTAGTCAAGTTGAGTGTCATTTTCTGAAAACTTTATATTTTAAACAGTGAGGCAGTGACTATGAAAATATGTGAAAATCAATCATTTAATCAACTTCATTTTCATATTATTGCAAACGATGATGTCCGTTTATCCGATCTCTTATATTATTTTTTTGAAAAAATACACCTTAGCGCCAGCGATACGAAATGACTCCGCTTTCTGGTTTTTTAACTACTATCTCGAATAAAATTATTTCATAAAGGAAATCCTGGAACATTTTGCAAATTAAAGGCCATAAAGCCTCCTATGGCTAATATCACAATTGAACATACAATGTATACAATGTATGTTCAATTGTGTATGTCATACTATCCACAGACATTAATCTAAAATGTATCTTTATCTAAAAAACCCTTACCAAGCTACTTTATCTATATTATTCAACCGGCTATTCAAAACTAACCCCTATACACATCACCTCAAAGTCGTAATAAAACTAACCAACTTACATACACTCAGGAGCGAAAGTTTTGAAAGATGTGTAAGTATTCATAGACAATATTGCAGCATGTTGTTGTTTTGAAGGCTTATTGTTGTATATGGGAGTTGTCACTTTTACACACCCACTTTTTCGCGTGACATTAAAAAACCTTAATTGCACTCAGGTTCGTTACGACAACTAAGTACGATATCTTTAGGAATTTAAGCTTGATTGTCGATTTTTGTATTATAATACCGTTTATAGTTCATAAAATTAACACCAAAACCGAGGTGTTTATTGAAATTTAATGCTTACTTTGTTTTAGAGACCTAGTAAAGTTTACGTCAATTTTATAAGTCATCATCATCATCATATCAGCCGAAAGACGTCCACTGCTGAACATAGGCCTCCCCCAAAGATTGCCAATTTTATAAGTGATGATCCAAAATTGAAAAATCTATTTAAAATCAGCATGCTTCTATGAAAAATTACCTCGAAACTTTTGTACCTCAGTGTATTTAAAAACAGTTTATTCAAATTGCGACCTTAACTGCGGCGATTAAAGTTCGAATCAGAGCTTGGGGAAATATTGCGTGAGTCGCGTCCATAAAGGAGATTGGTATCTTTCGCACCATTAGCGATACAGGGTGGAATTAGTTCGGGGCTGGAATGAAACATCGGACTGGTATAGCTGGGGACAGGTGATAACATCTTGAGAAGAAAGTAAATATCTATTCACGACACACAGTATAACTAGTGTTTCAAAATGGTAACGTTATTCTGGGATGGGTGAATCACTTTTCAGATGTCGTATAATCAAATGCAAAAAAAATATTGAATATTACTCTTATAAATGTGTTACTACGTTCTTATTACATAATTAAAGTGTAACTGGAACATATTTTAGACAGTCACCATCATTATGAATTTAGCAATAAGACGGCCACTGCTAAATATAGGCCTCCCCTTTGAATCTCCACATACACCGGTTGTAAGTAACCTGCATCTATCGTCTCCCGGCGATCTTCATCAGGTCCGGAACCGGTATTTAACAAAACCTCGAAATAGCCCCATATTTTAAAATGTTTTATGCTGTTTATGTACTGCTCAATGTTTTATGTAATTTACAATATCATATTTTTAAATTACTCCATTAACTTACAATTTGTATACCGAAGAACGAAAAAAGGACCGTTCTTTTTGTATGGAGAAAATAACGGTTCCAGTCCCAGGGGCCCATTTCTCGAAAGCTTGTAACTTGTAATACAAGCGGAAGTCCTTATCAAATTAATAGTGTCAAAAAGAGACTTCCACTTGTATTACAAGTTACAAGCTTTTGAGAAATGGGCCTCTGGTCGTCATGAGCAGTCCATCTTGTAGACAATACGTACACGCTGCGTTTACCAAAGTCATTAATTATTCAGATTCTATCCTAACCTGTCGCGACCTTCACAAAACTTTGTTCAATAGAATACTTAGCAGAATACTTTGTTCCAAAACCAATAGAAATACTCGGACAGACAAAAGATCCAAGTTTATGGCAGCTTTAGTTCTCATCTCGGTCTAGGCTTCATAAATTCTCCGCGGGGTAGAATTCCGTTTATAGTCCCTCGTAAAATATGGCCTTTCTAAAAACTCGTTATCTCCGTCGGTTTATTTAGAATCTGTATTGGATCACATAAATTACTTATGTAATAAGTGCCTTTATATGAATAAGTAATGTATCTGGAATTGGTGAAAAAAATAACAGTATATAATTTACTCATATATTGCTTAGTTACAAAGGTTGTTATTTCATGTGACTTCAACTTGGTTTGATGAGAGTCTGTAATGGACAATCATCAATATCATCATTCACTTCACTAAAACGAACTACGATTTATACACTTTTAATTTTGTGTAGCAACATTATACAATCACACGCTAAAAGTGCCCACAAACTGGTTGAAATACAATTGATAGACCAAAGTTATAAAAATCCAATTTTTCTAAATTACCTCCAAAAAAATAGTTCTCAGGTTTTTTTGCTGTCCGCCTCCATGGCCTAGATGAGTTTCTCATTAAAATTCTCCTTTTATGACATACAAAAATGTTCTAATCAGAATCATGACCTCTATATATGCATTACCGACAAAGAAAAAGTATAGCAAGGATATTTCCCTGTTGTTACTATTTTCCTTCTACTTTTTATGACGGCACCGCAAGTGGAAATTGGAAAAAGTATGAAATATTTGGAACAGCTTTCTTTCGTCTAAAATGGAAAGGGTAGGGTTGAAATTATTCTCATTAAAAATTCATCATCATCAACATATCAGACGAAAGACGTTAACTGCTAAACATAGGCCTCCCCCAAAGATTGCCACAATTACCAGTCCTGCGCCACCCGCATCCAGCGGACTCCTGCGACCTTCACCAGGTCCTCAATCCACCTCAGAAACTGGATTAGAGTCCTTGATTAGAAATTACATGGACGTTAAAGTTGCATCATTATAATCACCATCATGATAGTCCACTGCTGGACGTAGGCCTCTCCTATTAACTATGCTTTTAGGAGAAAAAAACGCATTTAGGAGGTAAATGCCCATAACCGCCACGCTGGGCACAAGCGGATTGGCGATCGCAGTAATGTGTCCACTATGATGACGCTGCAGCCCATCATCAATCTTTTATCAAATAATGGTCAGTGACACTTCAATCCCTTAGTCGACTCATACGACACCCGCAGCAGGAGTTGGAGTGATGACAAATGTATTCTTACTGCCGTCACCACACGGCTGTTGCATATTCCATGGAAATGATTTTTAGAAACACTCGGTTGGTAGTAATCCTGCCTACAAAGCTGGAGGCTGTCAGGTTCGAATGCCGATGACAGAAGCCCGAAATTGACGAATTTCGAAGTTTGCGATAGGCCTACAAACTCGAAATGGTAAGTCGAAAGACATTCGCGTGTTCCCGTAATGGTGACGAGGCACGCTCATTGCAACGCGCTCGCCAACTTTTAAACAACATAATGGATTCCATTTTCAAGTGTTATTAAAGCGATATCTGCCTATTTTAGTGTTCAGCAGTGTTATTCACTAAGGAAACCGCCTTGCTGTCAGCGCTGTGTCAGCGCTGCGGCAGCGTCGGGCCTAAAAATGGTATTCACTAATGTACTTTAAACGACACTAGTGCACGGCGACGAATGCGGCGTGAGCTGGAACTACACTGCGTCGCACTACGTCTCTAACGAAAAACAGCGACGTACTCGCCCACATCCTCGCTCACAGCCTGGATTCCTAATGTCAAATCAAACAGCTAGAATTTTAGACAAGGCTGTCACGACATCGAGCTCGTTGACGAACGCAGCGTCGAAAGTGTGAATAAGAGAATAGCATAGCAGAAGATTTCAAATATCTCAAAATGTATTTGAAATGAAAATATCGAAATCACGATTGTGTAAGGTAACCTTAACTAGTCCCATATTTATTTATTGTTAGTAGATTCGTCGAAGGAGCTATTTCTGAAAGTTATTTCATTGGATGATCCGCTTTAAGGACAAAATATAAGTAATGTAGTATTTTCCGGGAAGAACTTATGAAGAATTATTCAGAATAAGATCGAACTATGAGTAATCATGTTATGTTTTCGAGTTTATGACCAATATTTTGCGAATGCAAATATATAGGTATATTTCTCCATAAATACTTAAAATCATAAGTAGATCGGACTAATAACCACCGCTAAAATGCAATTTTTTTTTTTTTATTGTATGCTTGTGGTTCAAAATAGAACTAAAACACTCGTACGTATATACAAAATCTTAGAATGTACTGCCAATAAAAACAATTTCAATCAATATAATATCACGTCACACATCACTCTTAGGTACAGTCAAAGACAAAATAAGGTGTACACAAAAATGTTCAAAAAAGTAATTCTAATTCTGTGTAATAAGAACGTCGTAACATATTTATGAGCGGATTCTTTCGATACAAATTTTTGCACTTGACTGTACAATAATAAAACTCATGACAATGTCGTGATATCACTCCCGTCAAATTAAACACCGTCAATCCCAACCTCGACGACTAATGAATATGGATCCGAATTGCCCATTCCGTTTATGTTAGGCGGATTCAGACTTGCCAAATAATATCCGGGGACAACCATACACAAAACGACTTAGTCTCACGGTAAGCTCAAGGAATATATATGTAGGAAGATGTAGTAGTGAGATAAACTGAAATAAATTAAGGTCGAAACACTCGTTAACCATCGCACCGTGTGTACAGTCACCATCAAATTCATATACAGGACATAGGGCGTCCTATTATTATTTTTTATTTTTTCTCGCATGCGTTTTGCTTTTGTTTAGCTAATTTTTAATAAAGAGGCTCGGCAGGACAGGCTCAGCCTAGTGTCAGAGTCACTGCAAATATGTTGTACAATGTGTGTTTCTGAAAATAAATAATTTGAATTAATTTGAATTTGAATCTATGTCCTATGACTATGGAGCATGAAGGGTAAGTAAATTTTCTAGATATTTTACTATAGATATTTTACTGAAAGAAGACTTTATTTTATTTTTAAAGGCAAATAAAAATGCAAAAAGCTACAATGTTTTATCGATTTTTTAACCAAACGTTTTTGGTTATTCTTTAACTTTTAGATACTATATTTGATGAGAAAATTAGTTAGTTTTATCCATTCTTTCGAATGACATCATAAAATTAAGAAAAAAAAATGTTTTAAAGTACATAGGTTCGATGCTAGAAAAACTAGATTTTTTAGGAATTTTTTGAATGCAGTATTATTTAATTTTCAAAATAAAATAAAGTCTTTTTAGCGAAATATCCTATCTACGATATTTAAGGTACTTTCCCTTCATGTCACATAATCTTGGGACACCCGGTATAGTAGCTTCCGGAGCGCTAAAAATATCTGATCACATAAATTACCGTAAAACGGGGTAAATTGGAATGACGGGGTAAATAGGAATGTAGAGTAAACTGGTCTGTTAGCCCAGGACAAACAGTCCAATTTAAAACGACAGATTTTTTCATAATATATTATGCGTAATTCTAAACTGAACTGTTTGTCTTGGGCTAACGGACCAGTTTACATTCCTAATTACCCCGTCATTCCTAAGTCTTACCCCTTTTTACGGTATTTGATTCAACATGTTGGTATAACATATTTTTATCTTAGTACGCTCTCGTTTGTCATGTGTTGAGTATAACTAATGGTCATAGCGCTTTGAATTAAAAATCACAACGGACGACGATCATTCATATAATTTCACGTGTCTAAATGACGAATGTTCTCTTTAAATAAATTTTATGAAAGCTTTATCTCTGCAGTTTTTAATATGTGAAGCCTTTTTCGACTCACCATTCATATTTTTATCGTAGAGTGCTGTATTTTTTTGTGACGAAGGTAGACAACTGAGCTCTCAGCCCACCTGATGGAAAGCAGCAACTGAGAACATTGTGACCAAAAAATCGCCTATGCGCTGCCTACCCTGAGGACTTAGATAGATTGCCTCTGTCTATGCCAGTAATTACACCGGCTATCTTACCCCCAAACGGGGCAGTAATAACTATTTAGCGTCAGGATCACGGGTAAGACGGTGGTAGCTATCCAGTTGGACCTTGCACAAGGTCCTACCGCTAGCAAAATAATTATAGAATGAAAACTTACCCACGTATTTATAAGCGCCTTCTAAGTTAACAAGCTGATGAAGTATTGTTTGTCCCCTTCAGTCATATAGACATATTGTTAAGATGGAAAGCAGCATAAAAATAGCTCTATTATTGTCACATCACATCATCAGCCTATCTCAGTCCACTGCTGGACGTAGGCCTATAATAACTACGCGTATGGTCATGTTTTCATACCCTGAACTGAATTAACGGACCATTTGAGGGTTGATTTTGTTTCCATTTGTATAAATATCAAAAATCTTAAAAGTATAGAAAGGTCATTGAATTTAAAGTAAGACTTTCGTGAGACATAACATCTATGAATATAGTTAAACGCTTAAACTCACGTGCAGTTCGGAGAGCCTAGGTCCCCATTGTCAAGCACTGGCTCTAAGCATGTCGCACGTAGGGACTAAATACACGTGAGTTTAACCGTTTAATTATATATACAGGGTGTTCGTGAGTATACCGATAGACTTTACCAATGCATTTTTGATGACAAAAGAAGTTTAAAAAAAATATGTGACATGTCATTTACGAACTTTTTTTCAATTATTTTTTTGTGATATTTTAAATTTTTTCTACATGACGAGTAATAAATTGTACGGAAAGAATTTATTTTTTAAAGATTTCTAGTTTATTTTTTAATTTAACATTTTTCTGAAACATTTTCTCTACCTATAATCAGTGAATATGTCGACATGAAAACTATTAGTGTAAGAATTTTAATCATGCAGGCATTTTTCAGTGACTTATAATGAAAATAGTTTTTTTGAAAATCATGTCATTATCCCTTAAACTAAGCCGAATCCAGAAAAGTTCATATTACATTATAGCCTCAAAATGTGGTCAGGAATACACTTTTCAAGTCTGTCGGTATACTCACGAGCATCCTGTATGTATAGACAGGTAAGTCTACAAAATGTTTCGTTCATAAACCTACTCTTTGACACAGCTGAAATTATTTCGTTTGTCTGACCAGTTTTTGACGCAGGATGAAACGTTCATAGCTTCGCTTTTAGAAGACTCATTTATACGGTTTTAATTAACTTGAAGCACGGACAAAGCAGACAGTTTGTTTACTTTATTTTAGACGGAATGATAGTACTTTTGATGGTAAACTCGCGCAGTTTATTCAGCGCTAATTAAATGAAGTTACTCAAAGGTAGGAGCCATTTTGTGTATGATACAAAGTCACTTGAAACAGTTTTATTAAAAAGACAGTGACAAACAGACTTCCGTTTTCATGATAAGTTACCTGGGCATTTCTCATATCGACGGTAGAAAGGCTAATTGACTTAACCGACATTTTATGAACTTTACAGGAGAGCCGTTTAAAGTTTTCTTTTTTAGAAAAAAAATCGCTACTAAAAAAGTAACAGGTATATTGTAACGCAACTGCCATCAAATATTCAAGATATAAAGGCGCATAATTTGGTTCCTACCTTGATAAAATTAGTTTATTATGTATCGAAATAAAGGTCGCTTAAGACAAATCTGCTAAAAATGAGAGAAAGGCTAATTGGTTCAAATACCAACAGCGTCTGCCACCGGAGGAAAGTCAAATGACTGTAGTGTACAAGTGCACTTTTTTTAAAAGAAGGCTAAATGAGCTAAGCGCTATTTTTACTATACAACGGGGTAAGGCTAAACAGTTTAAGCGATTCTTTAATGGAAATAAGTGGCGATTCTAATTGACTTAATGATTATTGAAGAAATTTGAAAAACGGATTGCTTAAATCTCAAGAATTATATGAATATGATTAAACATGGTGGTTGAAGCTCGGATATTTAAAGACAAGGGTATAATTACTCTGCAGGTCTAAAGAAAACGAAATGAATGAAAATCGTTTTTCTCAATTTTTATTGCTATATAAAGAAAAATATTTGCTTCTAATAACATAATTAGATAGTTATTTGGCAGAATCAGTCTTAGAAAAATTGTGAATATTGATTACAGCGTTTCATCCGCAATAACTTTTCTGTTGCTTTTATTGGAAAAAAATGGTCCGTTTGCCTAACATCTTTAATTAATTTATTACTACGCTTGATACATAACATTTTTGAATCTTAATTTTTATTATATCTGGGGCCTATTTCTCGAAAGCTTGTAACTTGTAATACAAGCGGAAGTCCTTATCTAATTAATAGTGTCAAAAAGCGACTTCCACTTGTATTACAAGTTACAAGTTTTTCAGAAATGGGCCGCAGTAGTCAGTTTTTTTTACAGTATAAGTGGCAGAAATACGTAAGTAAGTATATAGACTTAAACTTTAATTATTATAAAATAATCAAGAAATAACAATGAAAATAATTAAATTATTTCATAATGTGAAATACACGATTTCAGTATCACACACAAATCACTACGGCACATGCGCCTACCGGCACAGACTACAAGTGATTGACGCGCCCGCGCGGGGGGCGGCGCTAGTTATAGGCGAGCGGCTCAAAAAGCACCGACGGCGGCAAGAGTGTGATTGTACCGCCGAGTCAAAAGTTTCTCATAGAAATTTTTGATGATTTAAGCTACACTGATATGATGCATTATGATTTTATCATAAGGATTTAAATGACACAGGTCAAACAAATATTCTATTTCAACCGACATTCTCATCTATAAAAAGAGGTTCAAAATGCTTAAGTAACATACATTTTATGGTTTAGGGTTTTACATGTTTGATTGAAGCGACCCATGCCCTAAAAAATTGAGAAGAGCTAAATGGTTCAAGCGACATGCTTCTTTTATTTTAAATGGAGGCTAAATGCTTCAAACGTCTATGGTGGCACTTTTTTGTTGAAGTTCAATTGACTTAAAGGACGATGCTCGTGTGGGATGGAGTAAAGCCAAAAGGTTTAAATCAAAACGAATGACAAAGTTGGGAAAGTAAAAACCGCTTAAGCGGGAACGAACCAAGCATGTTTGAAGGTCAAGTCACGTTTCATTCAAAAATGCAATTTTTTATGTTGCTTCATGCCTTGATTTTTTTAACACTGTGCCAAATTTCAGAAGTGTTAACCGCCATCAAAATCGTCTGATCGCTATGAAACCGAGCTCAATCGACGGAGAAAAATCTGCCGATTCCGATGATATAAATAACTCAATATCGCCCAAAGTGTCGCTTAAGGCAATTAGCCTTTCTACCGTCGATATAGTTTTTAATATTACGTCAAACCGTAAAAAAACCTAGGGTTTAGTATAATGAACCGAATCTTGATGCTTAACGCATACACAATAATATTATACTTAACTAATACGTGCGCCAGGCGAAAACGAAGAAAGTAAACATTTATTTCATAATCACGCGCTCCCAAAACAAAATATTGGTTTTGTCACCAAATCAAAAAAACCTTGAGTTCACACACATTTTTAGTAACAATTACGAAGTTTTAGGGGACTATGTGTACAAAACTTTAACAAAACATCTCATGTGGACTTGACATAATAGCACATACATCCATAAAATATACATTTATTTACACACCCATACATTGTAAGTTGAAGATTCCGAGATAGGGAATAAAATTAAATATAGATTTTTCAATAATATTCGTATTTTTCTTGGTTAAAGTATTCCTATAAGTATATCAACTTATATTGTTTTGTTAAAAATTTGCACCCATAGTTCCGACCCCTAATCATAATATTTGACACTCGCTCAATCAACATCGAAAACACTTAACTCGAATACGACAGCACTGCTAAAGTGCAACACTGCACTAAGTTGCGAAGTCGCTGCAATTTGGCAGGAAGCTGTATGCCAAGGTGGGGTAATATAAATGCTAATGGCAACCAATATACCGTCGGGTGAGAATGCAATTGTGCTATACGCCACTTGCCTTGGTTTACAGGAGAGCGAAAAGAAACAAAAAAAAATATTTCTTGGAATGTCTTATAATTTTGCAATATTTAACTTAACTGACACTTTAGTATATTAATTTACTATTTTTTGTTATATACAATTAATGTTTAACATATAATAGTCATGAGATATAAGTAGTTTTACAATTGCCATATCCATTTTGGTAAGAAAATGTTTAATTTGCTATGTATGATATGACACAAAGTTATGGATGTGTCACAAAATCTTAGTGCAATGTCAAGAAAGGGAGACATTAAAAGCAATTGTTTATGCAAATAAAAGTTATTTTACGGCTAGATTTATTTCAAGTCAAGACGATAATTTATCGCGAATATGAAGACATAATTATTCACGTGAATATGGTGCCAATATTCATTTCCAATATTTATGTGAATCATTTTTTTACTTTCTTGTAAATAGGCACCATCTAATAGGTGACCTTCTCTATTTTGTGAAATGATAAGCTTTTTAACGATATCTAGTGCTAATGTAAAAAATATCGATGAGAACCTAATACGTTTACTAATGAATGACATATTAACGTTATTATTTCTTATCATTCAACTAATAACATTACAGTTTAAGTACCTAAATACATGCTCTATAAATTAAAAGACATGTCATATAATATGTACTTCAGGAATAGTGACCGAGGCCTCCTGTGGCCAGGACTTAAAGCTTAAGGGAAGCACGAGGTCGTTGGATCGATTCCAGTCCTGGTCATAGGGGGTTCGGTCACTTTTTCTGTAGTATATGTCATTTACAATTATGGTTAGGTACAATTTATGGTTAGGTACTCGTAATTATAAATATTATGTATTTATACCACAACTTATTAAGATAAAAGCTTGACGTATGAATGACACAAATCATTGTAAATCAAACCTACCTTCTTTATTGTCATTTATCAAACGTAAGGGTAGGTAAAAAAAAGTATCAAATCGATACAACAAATCGAATAATGGATTATGTCACAAAAATGTTGATCAGTTAAGTCGCTTGGCACACTGATAAATAGCTGTTAACCGTAAATTTGTGTCATGTCCGGACATGGCACAATATTGTAATCACTATTTATTGCGGTTTGAGGATATGGCACAAAAATATATGTTTTTAAAAAATATAAAATAAGAATTTTCAAAAATCGATTACTGTTATGAACTACAAAAAAAAATATGCTATCAAGAACCATTAAAAACCGATTTTACCTAAAAATGGATATGGCACAATTGCATTCTCACCCGACGATACAGCCAAGACTGCGGCGCGATAGAATACCATTAATTTAAGATGTTTCGAATATAGGTATGATTAAGTATGAAATATGAAAGATGAAAGGACTTCAGGGAGAAACATGAGTCGTGAACACTAATACGTTTTTCTAACTCTCTAAACAACTAACAATTTAATGCTCCGCAAGTTATCTAGAAAATAGTCGAGTTTTTTTTGTATTTTTGTTGCTTTAGGAACCAGCTACATATTTGCGGCGTTTGGTGTGGAGACCTTGGGGCCATGGGGGCCAAGTGCACATGGACTTTTTAAAGATCTAGCGGCTCGCCTAAGAGAGACCTCAGGCGACCAGAGGGCTGCCAGTACCTTTCACAGCGTTTAAGTATAGCTATACAACGGGGGAATGCGGCCAGCCTTCTGGGTACCTTGCCCACTGACGGCGATTTAGGCCAATTTTTTTATTTATAGGTAGTTAAGTCCTTATATTGTTTGTTTTCATTTTATGTCGTTCTTTAATAATAAATAACACTTTATCTAATATATTATTAAGGTGTTTTTCATAAATGATGATAACGGCTATTTAAGCTATTTAAAACGTTGAATGTAATAAATATCATTAAATTTTTCACGAAAGGACTAAATTGGCGTTATTAATTACATCAATTTGAAGAGGTAATTTTAATTATTCTATTAATTTGTCTTAAAAATCCTTTTCAATATCCTAAAGCCAAAAAATTCAAAAACATAAATCCAAAAAAAAAACAAAAAAATAATAAATAACTTGTAAATTTTTAAGTATTAACTTGTGGGGCATTTAATTGTTAGTTGTTTATAGTGTTAGAAAAACGTATTAGGGTGAATATCTGAGCGTTTCAAACGCCTAATTTTGGTGGCATCATTTTTGCCGAAGTTTCCAAACGTCTTAATGTTATACTTCGTCATTGGTATAAGGTACTGTGCCTCCTTCAAATGACAAAGTAGCACATTGTAACGAATAGAAACTTCAGCAAAAATGATGCGACCAAAATTAGGCGGTTGAAACGCTCAGATATTCACCCATTACTGTTCACGACTCATTTTACACCCTGTATATTTCACACGGGTTACTCACGTTTTTAAGCCAAAAAATGCTCTTTGTCGCGCAGCCATGGCGATTGGCTCTTGAAAAAAGCTCCTCATATACGGAGCGGATGTTTTTAGGATTTTAGGAGCATTTTTAGGCTGATAAAACGTGAGTAACCCGCGTGAAATATAATTTTAATGTGAATGAGTCTTACGAGTTTTATATTTTAAGGACGAAAGGACCACGCAAAGATTAAGATGTATCTTAGCCATGCCATGTATGACAACTGTTATACATATCACTTTTACTGACGTCACGTAGGCTATG
>JALPQI010014210.1:0-28556 GCA_025490895.1 Thaumatotibia leucotreta | reverse complement strand
ATGGGAGGGTTAAAACTCATTCCCATAGATTTAACTAGATAGATCATTTTGATTGCTTATGTTCTAAATATGAGGGCGTCTTAAGCCGTGTTTTCACTTAGTGTTCTGAGCGAGCATTCTCTTGCTCGTGGACTGACGAACGAACATTTTGCTATCCTGTTTTCATCTGCCCAAGAACTAACGAATGTTAGCTCCGAACACTAAGTGGAAACGCGGCTTTACTAACATAAATCAATAAAACTTTTTCTAAATATTATTATACTCATATCATCAACAAGGGAATTCTAAGACGGCTAAGTATCCGAAGAAGCCAATGATTCAAAATACATTTATCTACTGACCTTTTCGCATCTATAGGGCCCCGTACATTTACCGTCTCATTTTTGGTTGATTTCTAGTATTATAAGTAAGGATATCACAAAGCTGCGTAGCTAAGTGCTTTAGCTTTTCATATCATTACATTACTTTATTGCATCGTCACAATATTCTTTGTCTATGAAAATATTGTTACAAGTTACAGAGCATATTGTTTAGCCCAATGCAAAAGTTAACGTGATTTATGATCTCAGGGGTTAGGGTCGGACGGAGGGTCAAAGCCAACTCTGCGTGCGTAATCTCGGGTCGACTATCACATCTTTATCCTATTGAGTATTTGTAGGAAATTAGCTTAGCAGATATGAGATAAGTATAAAATAAGTAAAAAAAGTTTTAAGTTAAACGGTTTTTATTGCACCAAAAACTAGAAAATAAAAATTAGTTGTAACTAACCGTAGATGCTACTTTCTGTAGATTAGTCACGTGAAACTATTATCACTGTAGTCTTCCCAAGTTGGATGCTGAATGCCACGTCTAGCCTCTATGTCAGTGGATTAAGCGTTACCTAATCGGAAACTTTTACCAAACTGAAATAAAAACGTGGGGCGTACGCAATTGTGATTAAGTCACTATAGTTATTTAAGAAAAAACATAGAAATCAAGACAGCAATAGTGTAATTAATTTTGTTCTGGCTTTGATAAAAGTGATTTACCTCTGTAGAAGTGTTGGAACAGATGGATGATTTTGAATTTGTATGTTTCTTTATAATAACGCCCCACGGTTTTATTTTAGAGTTTCCGATTAGGTAACGCTTAATCCACTGACATAGAGGCTAGACGTGGCATTCAGCATCCAACTTGGGAAGACTACAGTGATAATAGTTTCACGTGACTAATCTACAGAAAGTAGCATCTACGGTTAGTTACAACTAATTTTTATTTTCTAGTTTTTGGTGCAATAAAAACCGTTTAACTTAAAACTTTTTTTACTTATTTTATTTTCAAGTTTTTAGTGCAATTGTAAAGTTAATTTCCGATACTATACCTACTTACTCCAGATCAAAGATATTGTTTGTAATATGAAATACAATTATGCATGCTAGCGTTTAACTCTCGCGCTTTAATCATGACACATAGGTAAACGTAATGGACATTATTTTATGTGTAACGAAAGGGGAATCCCTGCTGAATAGATATTTTTAGAAATCCGACACTAAAAAAATGTCAGCTTGAATGCCCGAAGTGTCTCAAATGGACATGTTATTCATAAAATATTAAGATAACAGAAATCTGACAATAAGAAATATATCAATTAATTTGGTTTATTGGAAATCAAGTTTAAATTTTTATATTGTACACATTATATAAGTTGAATTTCGAGACTATAAAATATAAACTCATACTGTCAGTCGACCAACCGGAAGACCGCAGGTCTGACGGAAAGTCCGACGCGAACAGAGGGCCCAAAGGGTCAACTATCAACCTATCTATATCAATCTATCTATATCTAACTATCAACCGGAGGGCCATAGGCTCGACATCACTATGGCACGCACTACGTGAACCGGAGGGACTCACACTCTCTGTCTATCAACCGGACGGACGCAAGCCCGACGGCACGCCCTACGCGAACCCGAGGGATATACTCATACTCTCAGTCTTATCAACCCATTATCAACCTGATGACTGCAGGTCCAACGGCACGTCCTACGCGAGTCACTCTATCAGTTGGAGGGCCGCAGGCGTGACTGCTCGCCCTACGCGATCCACTCACGCTGTCACTCTATCAACTGGAGGGCCGCAGGCCCGACGGCTCGCCCTATGCGAACCACTTACGCTGTCACTCTATCAGCTAGAGGGCCGCAGGCCCGACGACCCACTCTACGCGAACCACTCACGCTGTCACTCTATCAGCTGGAGGGCCGGATGCCCGACGGCTCGCCCTACGCGAACCACTGACGCTGTCACTATCAGCTGAAGGGCCGCAGGTCTGACGGTCCACCCTACGCGATCAACTCACGCTGTCATTCTATCAGCTGAAGGGCCGCAGGCCCGACGGCCCGCCCTACGCGATCCACTCACGCAGTCACTCTATCAGCTGGAGGGCCGGAGGCCCGACGGCTCGCCCTATGTGAAACACTCACGCTGTCACTCTATCAGCTGGAGGGCCTCAGGCCCGACGACTCGCCCTACGCAAACCACTCACATTGTCACTCTATCAGCTGGAGGGCCGCAGGCCCGACGGCTTGCCCTACGCGATCCACTCACGCTGTCACTCTATCAGCTGGAGGGCCGAAGGCCCGACGGCTCACCCTACGCTACGCGATGCACTCACGCTGTCACTCTATCAGCTGGAGGGCTGCAGGCCCGACGGCTCGCCCTACGCTACGCGATCCACTCACGCTGTCACTCTATCAGCTGGAGGGCCGAAGGCCCGACGGCTCGCCCTACGCAATCCACTCACGCTGTCAGTCTATCACTCACAATGTCGCGTACTACTCACTCTGTCAGTCTTTAGACGGAGGGCCGCAGGCCCGCTCTACGCGAACCCGAAGGCCTGAAGGGTGAACTCACACTATCAACAAGCGGACCGCAGGTCCGACGCCACGTCTTACGCGAACTACCCACACTGTCAGCGGTTATGGCAGACTAATAGCGGTTATTTTACACACTAATAGAGGTTAGGATTTGGAAGTGAGTATTCAATGTATATGTTTTTACCCATTAGCTAAAGCATAACTTTAAATTCAACATTTTGATTAACCTGGCGGTTACGGCAGGCAGTGGCACGTGTCTCAGCAGCATCAGGTTTGAGGAGTCGGAAGTCAGTTTTAAATCCGTCTGTATCTTTTCGTCCAATTTTTTTGAAGACGAAAGTCTTTGATCCGGGTATGTTGCCAGTGATGACATACGGTACTAAACCGTTGTCGCTTACAATGGGCCTCATAAGAAGGCTCAATGTCACTCAAAGGGCAATGGAGAGGGCTTTGCTCGGATTAGAAATGAGACCACCCGCAGCAGAATCAAAGTAACGGATATAGCTCTTCGAATCGCTAAACTGAAGTGGCAGTGGGCGGGGCTCGTTGCGCGTGGAACCGATGGCCGTTGGGGAGGTAAATGAACTTGTGAAGGTCGTTGGATGCAGATGGCACAGGGCCGGTCCTTGTGGCAATCTTTGGGGGAGGCCTATATTCACCAGTGAACGTCTTTCGGCTGATATGATGATGATGATGATAATGAAATCCGTATGTTTCTACCCAATATCTAAAGCAGTATTTCAAAATCTACATATCGCTAAACCTAGCGGTTGTGGCAGGCAGTAACACTGGAGTATCAGATTTGAGGAGTTGGACGTTAGTATCAAATTCGCATGTTTCTACTTAATATCTAAAGAACTTCTTTAAAATCAAGACATCGATAAAAGATAAACCTTGCGGTTATTGTAGGCAGTACTGCAGCATCAGGAGTGAGGAGTTGGAAGTCAAGATCAGGCTGTTAGTATTTGATTATGCCAAACATGCTATACTTTCATTTTCACGTGTCTAACACTCTCGGTTAACGTAAGCAGTACGTCTGCAGCATCAGGCTTTGAGGATACAAGGATACAAATATTATAATATTGCATTGTCATGGGGACTTGATAAGAGTTCCAAATTTTATTGAATTCGGTGCAGTAGAAGTGGTCGTAAAATCGATTACAAGATTTGAAGCATCGACGACAGTTGATACGCGGTGAAGTTAATAAAAACCGTTTAAAAACCATAAAGGTTAGACAAACAACGTGATGCTAATATTGATATAAATCAATAATAACACGATTTAAATCAATATTAGGGTCTTAAAATCTTAAGCAACGTAGAGAGTTTAAGTAAGTAAAATATCGTCAAAGAGGCTTTTGTCTATCTAACAGAGAGCCTATCGAACCACGACCGACGATGTGTTGCCTCTTGCTTGGACTCACAAACTCGTCTGCAAGAATGACAGGGAGGCAAGGTTTCACGCCTAACCTGAGGTGTGAACTGTCCTGGGTTATTACTGTCGTCTGATGAGTACAGGGCCATAAAGAGTTGAATATCCAAAAGTTCCCGAACAGGAGACGTGACATGCAAAAGTCAGAGCTTTTCACCTTTAACTCGTGCTAGCTTAATTAACATTGCTAAAAAATGTAGTTGGTGGATGAAAAGCCTCTCAAATGCTCCATACTGACCTCATTGTTCAGAAAGATGAAGTACATCTGTATGAAGATGAAGGCCATCCTCGTCGCTGGCGTGAGGGCCAGCAGCACGTTATGACAGTTGGTGTTCCGCTCCAGCTCCCAGTATTGCCCGAACTCGAGGCCGGAGTAGATCATGGAGCCAATCCCGAACGCTGGAAAGGGAGATACTTAAAAAAGTGCATTCCACGAGGTTGTCTACTTTGTCGGGAACATAGCTGTTACAACCAGGGACCGGATTTCTGTATTTTCGCCATACAAAAGAACAGTTCTTTTTTCGTTCTTCGGTTCATAAATTCCAAGTTAATGGAGTAATTTAAAAACGCGATTTTGTAAATTACATAAAATATTGATAGAGATTTTTTTTAATAATTCTAAAATACCGGTACTGGTGCGTGATGACAACTACCTTAGAAAAAGGGAAGTGCGAAATCTTTCTATCAATTCAAACATCAAGTTTTAAAATTGAGATACACCAAAAAATCTCTTACTAACTTTCTTACAGGTATGCCAGGAACGGCGTCACATAGCTGACATTCTTGTGGAATGCAACAAAAAGTTATACCAAAAGGACGGTGCTCACTAAGCCGCTTTATGGGTATTCTAGCGCCTCTAAAGGCATGCTCCTGATGCCTCGATACACATGGGTATTAGGCGCCTATGTCCAGCAGTTGATTGTAATAGGCTGATGATGTGTGGTGATGTGCAAGGCATACAGCGAATATCAAAAAATCCAATCTACCTAACTCTATCAGAGCCCCAAAATACATATACCACGATCAAAGTGATAATATGCGTACCTATATTGTATCATCCGAATTTGAGCCGTTTGAGGTTTTCGGTCGAGAATACCGCCGTATCAGCACCAACATTGGTTCTTGGATATGACTATAGACGACACAAAGATCTGTCGGAGCGCTTTATAGAGGCTTTTGGAGACCAGACTAGAGAGCTGACCAAAATTTTGCATAAATAATAAGTACAGCTATCCATGTCAACGTCCAGCCTTCTAGGCACCTTGACCGTTACTACCTGACAAATATTTTTACCTTTGATTCTGCGTATTGTACTATCCACAAAATTTAATCCTGGCCCTTAATATTCAGGAGCTTGCCATAGTAACATTGAAAGTCAAATTGTAGTCAAATTGACAGTTGCTGCAATTTCACTTTCAATGTAACTGTGACAAGCTCCTATTGTGGGTCAGGATTTTTCGTCGATAGTACATAATATATTTTTTGTTTCATGTTTTGTATTACAGTAGCAGATTATTTACCTATTGAGTATATCATTTAGATTACATACGTGAAAATATATAATGTTAGTTATGTAAAATGTTCACGTGACTTATTTTTTCAATTAGCACAGATTATAGATTTTGTTATTATGGCGTTTGTGTGTACGATTGGTATATCAGCTAAGCACCCGGGCGTGCTACGGGCGAGCTTATCTCACATGACATGTAATGGCATGACAAGAAATATATCGTTTTCCGTTCTGATACCTGATAGTTCATTAAATATCACCAATTCACCACCAATACATAGTATTAGAATTGTGGCTATTGGATATATCACACAATGTCGTGCGCGATCTACTATATCTATATCAAGGTTAGGTTTGTAGGTATAAAGAACAAGGGAAATAAGACATCATTTTTTTCCATAATCTAATTTTTATTTTACTTGCAATGTCATACAATGTGTGCAATTTTACAAATCGTTGATATCATTATTTTCGGGAGTATAATTTGTGATCTTACATTTAGAGTAATTATGCAAATTAAAGCGTTGACAATGTGTCTAGCCCAGCTTTACAAATATATAATTGAATACTTCAGTTTCATCATCTATCATGATAGTCCACTGCTGGACGTAGGCCTCTCCTATTAACTATGCGTACAGACGCATTAGGAGGTAAATGCCCATAATCGCCACGCTGGGCAAGCGGATTGGCGATCGCAGTAATGTGTCCACTCTGATGACGCTGCTGCCCATCATCAATCTTTTATCAAAATAATGGTCAGTGACACTTCAATCCCTTAGTCGACTTTTACGACACCCGCAGGAGGAGTTGGGGTGGTGACAAATGTATTCTTACTGCCGTCACCACACAGCTATACTTCAGTTTACTTATGTATTATAAATACTCACTCTGCAGTCTCATAGATTTTTGACTTTGCATGGTTTTTAATGGAGAATAAGGATTTTAATAAAATCTGTAAAAATACAGTATACTACTTAATCTTTATCCTATAGCTACTTAGAGAAGCACTTATTCAAAAACTTAAAGTAAATATATATTTTTATTAGCATTCAACAATTCAATGACAAATATTACAAGTGCAAATGTTAAACCCACCGCCAATATGCCAAACGGTACAATGAGATCAACTAATTTTAAACGACTTATTTCAAAAATGCCACCAACGCGGTATACTCTTTCATCTAACATATGCATGCTTTTAATAACATCCAAAAATCCATGTTCAACTATACGCATCATTTTAACCTCAAAATCATGTAAAAATGGAAAACCGCGATTCATAAATATAACGTAAAGAGCATTGTACAATTTTTCTTTCATGAGGTGGATTCTATGCTTTTTCTTTGGATTTTTAGTTATCCACCAAAGATATCGATAATAATTCGTAACTGTATACTTCGTTTGTGTTTTCTCAATCATATCCATAGATAAATCGGCAGTTTCACATCCAGAAGTTTCTAAAAACTCTTCGTGTATTATCGGAACTTGGCCAGAGCTTCTCATAAAAGGAGCTATGTCTAACGCAAAACACGGAGTCAAATTGTAATTATTTAAAGACATGTAATGATTTAGCGATGGTCTACTTATACGTAATGTAGTAAAGCTGGTTAGCTTCGATTGGTAGAAACAATTTGCCAAAAAAGCGAACCACAGCCAATAAAAAATTAGCAAGTTTTTGAAATATTCGCTCCTCAAAGTTAATGCAACATTTTGCGTAATATTTCCAAATAGATTAAGGAGTTCAGAGCTATTGGTATTTTTTATAGTACAATTACAAGAAAGAAGATAGGAACAAATTAAAAATATAACTAGTAAAAGTAGCCAAACTAAAGGATGGAATACTACGTAAGTAATTCTCCATCGTTCAAATAGAGTGGGGCTTGGAATTACAGTAACAAAACTGTCTTCATACGCAAAGTGGGTCCATACGAAGTCAAAGAATAGCCCTCGTCGACTGTTCAACGCAAAGGCTCCTATGACTAAATCCATTTCGTTATCGTACAACTTTTCCAAGATTCCGTTGACAGTAAAATTATCAAAGACCTCGCCAAATTCTAGATTTTCGGGAAAAAATACGTAATTTAAAGAAATATTTTCCATGCCAGCGAAAATATCCAATAACGCTGTTTCAATTCCAACTGCAAACGTGTTTAGAGGATCTACCTTTTCTATAACTATTGGTGGATAGTTATGGGTGCCTACTTTTAAAGTGCAGTTCTTAAGTACTGGACGATCATATTTCCGTAATGAATTTACGATGTCATTATTTTTGACACTAGTACAATCACTTATTTTAACAGTCTCGTTGTAATTCCGGCCACAATTTCCTTCAGCGTATGGAAAATAGGAGTATATTGATGAGTTATCATTTGTCTCTTGATTGATAATAAGAGTATGTATGATATGGTACTTCCATAATGTATAAAATATTGGTATAAAATCATTTTCATTAGCATCTTTCATTATTATAATATAAAATGCGTCTGTTTTCCGGTTCCAGTCTTTGCTCATAGCATCAATCAGGTTTTGGAAATATGTTAAGTTTTGAGCATTTATTGCATATATTAATTTATTACTAGCCATTGTAGTAAAATATACATTATCTTCTTTTACGACAATCTTGACATTGTTCGTCTCGTGAAGCAATTCAATCAATTCAGTTGTAACAAAACCATTGTTGATTAAAACTAAATCTGAGTTGTGCCAAAACGTTGACGAAATGATGTCCACTATACACGTCTCCGTTAAATCTTGAGATATTTCTGCAATATCAATATCCCCAATGACCGGCACTGGATGAATAATATCAACGAAACAATAAAGCATTATTTTAAAAAGCATGACTGGTTGTCGCGATGAGCATAGTGCTTTTATAACTGACAGCCTTAGGCATGTATGACTATAATTATTTCTGATATATGCTGTCTGATAAGGGTTGTAATGAATGAGATACATATCGTTTACTACAATTATCATTTATTTTTTTAATTGAATGCAATTTGAAATAGACACCTAATTTATCTACCAACTCACGCCTTAAGTACATTTTTTGGGGTTAGTTTTCTGAATTATTACGATTGTTTACCCTGTGTCCAGAAAATTGCTGTCTTTGACGATAACAACATTCTCAAAAGTTTCATCACGACAGGTTGTTGTTTATCCAGGACATGTTTAGACCTATTATGAAGATCATCATAAGGAGTACCCTCGGCTAAAGCCAAAATTCAATTTTTTCGCGTATTGTATGGACAATAATTGCCATCAAGTATGCTCCATGATACTTGATAGCCACGGTGCTTAAAAGCATAATATTATGAACAGGTACTCTATACGTAACGCACTCAAATACCCTGTTGTGCTGGTGACCACCTTGGCCGCTTCGATGAGTATATATCAGATGGCGACTGTACAATCGACAAAATTTAATCCTGACACACCATAGAACCATGTCACAGTAGAGTTCAATGTGAAATTGTACGACAGTGGCAACAATTTTATCTGTAATGTCAGGTTGACCTGGGTGGCCTGGGTGCTTAGCCAAGTTGCCAAACGCTAACGCTTAATCGTCAATCGTAAACGAAAGGCAGCTAACTGTCTTTGTCACACTAATATGAAAGAGTGACAGAGGGAAAACTACGATACGCTACCAAGCGCTAGCAATTGGCAACTTGGCTAAGCATCCTGGTTATACGGTGCTTACGTCATCAAAATATTAAAAAAAAATTGAACCCCTCATACAAAGTGAGTGATTAGTTAGAGTTCAATAGTATGGAAAAGTCAATTTTCCATGTACGCTTTCGATGTTGGTCCCATACTGAAAGTTCATCGTAATGGTTGGTAGACTCGGTCGGTAGCGGGAAGGAACGTCGTCCCTTTCCACCCTGTATATGAACTCAAGGTGTAAGGTTTTAATTTGGTGATAAAACCAAGATTGTGCTCTAAAAGTTACTTTAATATTTTTTTGCTTTCTGCTGAAGAACGGCATGGGTACCTATCGTGATTATAACATGTCGTATGTGATGTAACTCACATCATCAGCCTATATCCACTGCTGGACAACGACATCTCCTTAGCCTATACCTATGGAGGCATCAGCTATGCTATTCTCTTATTCATACATTTGACGCTGCGTTCGTCAACGAGCTCGACGTCGAGACAGCCTTGTCTAAAATCCTAGCTGTTTGATTTGACATTAGGAAACGAGGCTGTGAGCGAGGTTGAGGGCGAGTTCGTCGCTGTTTTTCGTTAGAGAATACGAAGTTCATACATTAAATGTCAAACTCTCGACGCAGTATAGTTCCAGCTCACGCCGCATTCGTCGCCGAGCACTAGTGTCGTTTAAAGTACGTTAGTGAATACCAATTTTAGGCTCGACGCTGCCGCAGCGCTGACATAGCGCTGACAGAAAGGCGGTTTCCTTAGTGAATAACACTGCAGGAAGTAAATGCCCGAAACCGCTCGCTGGGCAAGCGGGTTGGTGATCGCAGTAGTGTGTCCATTATGATGATGCTGCTACCCACCATCTATGTTTGATTTGAGTAACACTTCAATCGTATAGCCGACCGATTACGACACCCACGGGAAGAGTTGGGGTGGTAACAAATGTATTCCCACTGTTGTGACCACACAGCACCACGGCGATGATATGTCCCGCAATAAATCTTTGTTAGGTAAGTATAAGGTGACTTAAATGCATTTCCGTTGTGAGTGAGGTTTTGTTTGAGACGCCAGATAGGCTCTCTAGGGATTTTATTATGAAAAATTATTTAATTTTAATACTTACAAGTTACCATCAGTAAAATTAGATAATTGAAAAAATATATAAACCCTTCTGAAATATTAACCTACTTTCAAAAAAGTTTAGGGGCCTTATCATCGTCCCAAACCCAACAAGAATGGTGATATTTTCTGGACCCCTCCCCCCCTAGCCAATATGACGTGTAATTTTTTGCCAACTGAAGTAGTCCTTTTAATAACACTTGAATTTACGTACTTGTTTGCCAACTACGAGGTAATTGTTCGCGAAGTTTTAAAACTTAGTATTTGAAAGTGTTTTATAAAAAAGTAAAGATTTTTTTTACTGTTTATAATGCTGTTCAGCAGATTCGAGAGTAACAAAAAATTACACGTGATGTGTCCGATGAACACCCCCTCCCCTATGGTGATAATTGGTGATTTTTTCTTGACCCCCCCCTCCCCCTATATAGTATTACGTGATTAATGGACAAGCCCAATGCAATTATATTACATATACAAATAAAAGTTAAATACGAGTGATAATATTTTATTTCAACATAGGTACACAAGTAATAGTGATGAAATGTATACAGTTCTGTTATTTATATTAAAGTTTGGCTTTCGTGATATATTTTGTATGAGAACTCAAAAATTCAATGACAAGCACTACAAATGCAAGTACTGAACCCATGAGTAAAATTCCAAACGGCAAAATGAGATCCATTAATGTTAAACAAGTCATTTTTAATTGGCCAGGAACATGCGAAATTCTTTCGTCCTGAAGCATATGCATAGATTTAATAAATTCCAAAAGACCGTGCTCAACTAGACGCAACATTTTAAGCTCAAAATCATGTAAAAAGGGGAAACCACGCTTAAGAAAAATTACATAAAGGGCTTTGTACAATATGTTACGCATACGATGAATTTTCATATTTTCCTTTGGATGTTTGGTCATCCACCAGAGGTATGGATAGTATTTTGTAAGCGTGTACTTGTTTTGCGTTTCTGCAACCATGTCCATGGATGCGTCAGCAGTTTCACATCCTTGTGTCTCCAAATAGTTCTGACGGATTACGGAAAATTGATCAGAGCTATTCATAAACGCAATTATGTCTGCCGCAAAACACGGACTATAATCATAATCGTACAAAGATGTTAAATCATTCAGCTGTGGTTTGCTAATCGGAAATGTAGTAAAGCTTGTCAGCTTAGTTTGATAAAAACAATTTATCAAAAATACGAACCACAACCAATGAACAACTATGCAGTTTTTGAAATATTCTCGCCTCAAACGTAATATGATATTTTGAGTTCCGTTGCCAAACAAATTAAGGAATTCAGAAGACTTTTTACAATTTATTCTCCTGTTATTATACTGATTACTAAGAAGACATGAACAAATGAAATATATTAAGAGTAAAATTAACCAAACTACAGGTTTGAACACTATATAAATAATTTTCCATCGTTCCAAGAGACCAGCACTTGGAACAATAGTTACAAAACTCTCTTGAACCGCAAAGTGGGTCCATACGTAGTCGAACAACATCGCTCGTCGATTATTCAACGAAAAAGCTCCAATCACTAGGTCCACTTCATTTTCATACAACTTCTGGAGCATTCCATTGACAGTATAATTATCAAATACCTTGCCAAATTCATAAGATACAGGATAAAATACATAATTTAAAGAAATATTCTCCATCTCCGCGAAAATATTCAACAAATTTATTTCAATACCAATTGCAAAAGTATTTTTTGGATCTATCTTTTCTATAACTAGTGGTGGATAATTATGGGTTCCTACATTTAATACACAATTTTTAAGCACTGGGTGATTATATTTTTGTATCGCTTCCATTATATCATTATCTTTAACACTATTGCAATCACTTATTTTAACTTTATTGTTGTAATTCCGACCACAACCGCCATTTGCGTAAGGAAAGTAAGAATATATTGTCGCGTTACAATTGGATTCTTGGTTAACAATAAGAGTATGCATAATATGGTACTTCCATAATGTACGAAATATGGATACAGAGTCATCTTCACTGATATCCATCATTATAATGATAAAAAATGCTTTTGTTTTGCGGTTCCAATCCTTGTTCATATCGTCAATCAAATTTTGGAAATACGTTAGATTTCCGGCATATATTACATTAATGCTGGGTGTTGATGTAAAATGCACGTTGTCTTCTTTTAGGTAAAGCTTGACATTGTTGGTTTCATGAATCCTCTGAATCAACGAATTTGTGATAAAGTCGCTGTCAATAAAAGTTAAATCTGAGCTGTGCCACGATTTTGAAGAAATCATATCTACTATACATGTCTGCATAAAATCTTGTGATATTTCAGGAATATCAATATGACCTTTGCCCGTAGTTGAAAAAATTGCATTTAAGAAATAATATATCACTATTTTAAACAACATGACCGGCAGTGGTGAGCAAGGCGCTATTGTAACTAAAAGCAGTTAGTGTGTGACTACTTTATTAGTTCAGATCGAAGCCGTCTGATACTGCCAGTTGTGATAGATGACATACGTAATTACCTTAATTATTGTTTGTTTTGGTAATTGCATTAAATTTGAAATTACATCACGCTGCTAAGTTAGCCTGAACTGAGCCTTGTTTGCATGTTTTTATTGAAAATCGCATTTGGCAGTTTTACCTTGGTTATTTTTATTTTCAACGGAAAACACTAATTTAATGACGCGAGTATTCTTCAAATTCAAGCTTCAAAAGAAAATTGCAACTGATGCAAAACAAATAATTAAGATGTGTAAATAGGTTTTTTGAGGATCCAAATGTCCTAACCAATAAGGTGTCATTGTATTTTACACTATTAAATTTAATATATTTATCTCAATATTATTATAATACATATTATAAGGTACAGGAATAATCGTTAGACATATTTTTCAAGGGTTCAAGAGTTCGGTTCACATTTCACTCTACCTAAAGTGACAAAATGGCAATTTCTTTTCCGCAGTATTTTGTTAAGAAACTCGTCTGGTTCCAAATAGTTGCAAAATATGACGACGAATTTTCGCCAAATTGTTTATATGGAAAACTTCAACAGTAAATACTACACATGAACTAATGATGCCCAACGTGAGAATGGCAAAGGATACAGTTAAATCTTTCAACTTAAGAATTCGAATCTGAAATGAATTGCGTACATCAGCTTTTGTCCTCAAATCCTCTTGTAGATTGTGGAAGCTTTTAATTGCTTCAATAATACCGACTTCAGAAAAACGCATTATATTTGTCTCAAATTTATTCAACAGTGGAAATCCACGTCTGAAATATATGCCGTAAAGCACATTGTAGAAAGTGTTTTTAATTAGATGAATCTTCTTTTTTTCATTTGGATGCTGGGTTACCCACCATTGATATCTCAAGTAGTTCGTTATTGTGTATCTAGTCTGTGTATCTGCAACTTTTTTTAGAGCCAGATCACCTGTCTCGCAACCTTCATTATCTGAGTATTGTTCATTTATTACAGTAACTTTGCCAGAATTAATCAGAAATGGTCCAATGTCGGTAGCAAAGCAAGGACTAATATTTAAATTTTGTAATTGCATGTACTCATCAATTTGTGGGTTCTGTAATCTATATGTCGTGTAAGTCGTTAGTCGGGTTTGATAGAAACTGTTGAGTAAGAATATGAACCACAGCCAATGTATTATTAGCACATTTTTATAAACATGCTCTGTAAGAACTAAGACTGAATTATGTGTAGCACTACCAAGAAGTTTGAAAAATATTGAACAGCAATTTATTTTTACACGAATTTCACTGAAATTATCAGATACTGATAAAATAGTCACACAAATGACAAACACTATCAATATTATTACCCAGCCTACTGCACTAAACATAATGAAAACTATTTTCCATCTCTCTATCAATGATGAACTCGGACACACAGCAACAAAACTGTCTTCAACCGACAAATGTGACCATAAGAAACTGAAAAACGCGGCCCGTCTGTTGTTTATCGCAAAACCACCAAACACTATATCCACTTTATCTTCATGTAAATATTTTAAGACTCCAGTAACAGTAAAGTTATCTGAAATATTTCCGAATTCATCTGTTTCAGGGAAGAATGTGTAGTTTAATGATATATTTTGTTGAGCTAAAAATATTTCTAGTAAATATCTCTCAATGCCAATAGCAAATTTATCTTCAATATTTGGATTAAATAATACCATTGGGGCGTAATTATGAGTAGCAACACGGAGGGTGCAGTTTCTTAAGTCAGGATTATCAAGTTCACCCACTCTCTCGAGTACATCCCATGCAAAATATTCTTCACAACTACATAATCTAAACGTGTTCTTATAGTTACGACCACAGCTTCCCTGACCATATGGAAAATAAGTATATATTGAAGCTGTATCATCTAAGTCATCAGTAATAACAACGACGCGTATTATGTGATGATTCCACAATATTTTAAATATCTGCAAGAAATCCTCTTTGACTATTTCTGTCAAAACAATTAAATGAACGGTGTCTGGATTTCGATTCCAATCTCTGCTTAAATCGTCAATGACGATATTAAAACGAAGTACATCGTGTACGTGTATAATCAGGATGTTTGGTGTTATGTCCACATTCGGAATGTTTTGGTTTTTAATATAAAGTTGAACATTGTTTGTTTCATGAATACGATGAATTAAATCATTAGTCACCTCACCGTTATTAATTATAGCCAAATTAGCACCAAATTTAACTCTAGATAATACGTTCACGAGACATGTTGACAATTTATCTTCTTCTTCATTGATCAACTTAAAATGTGTATAACTATTAACCTGGCTTGTGATAAAAATTACTGCTATAACATTAAAGAACATGTCTGACCAATGCAAATTTTCGAATGCCACTGTTCCATTTACATCACCTATTTTCTTTTGATAAATCGAAGGCACTATAATTAATTTTCTTATTTGTTTTGTTAACAGAATATTAACTTTATGTAAACTCACATTGACTTGAGTAATGACTTAGAAAATCCTATCGACTAGTAAGTAGGTACTCGTATTATTATACAAATGTGATGAAAAAATATTAGTAAGCTTTGGCAGAGCTTCCAGAGCGTATTATTTATACTCGTATCATGTAGGTACTTTGGTAGTTCTCAATAATCTCAATATAGTATATTTTGTAATAGGGTTCTTAAATTGTTAAAATAATAAATTCCTTAAACCACGTCTTCCATTGATTCGTTCTCGTCATACTCATAAATTTCAAAATTGACTATTCTTAATCACAATCACGTACCCTTTCGCAACTGTTCAAAACTAATTCGAAACTTGCTGTTTATGAAACTCCGAAACTTTGATTGAGATGACCATATGGCTGATTCTTGACCTCGCTGTTTCAAACCTGATAGCTAATATACTTGACAAATCACAATGTGTATAAAGACACCAAAACATGAAACATAACCATATTATGTATTACTACATTCTAGGAAATAAATGATGAATGAATGATTTTTTAATAATATTACAAACGAGCATTTTTTGTATAGTAGTGAATATGCCTACAGTCAGCTGCAGAGAAAAGTAGACCCCCTTGCGTACTACTTTGTATGCAAGGGGGTCTACTTTTCTCTGCAGCTGAGTGTACATATTCACTACTGGACAAGGACATATATGCCTCCCATGAGCATAACATAAGGATCGCAGCTTCGCATTCGCAGCCCGCATCCGATAGATTCTACAAACAAATAAAACATGGAAGCCGCACGCCATACTAAATTGCCTTTCAAAACTGGTCCTGGATTTTAGTTGACAAGTGTCACCTCCCTCTTCAATGCATCACGAATGAATTTCAATATCAACCTATAATGATTAAAACCGCCATTTTAAAATAGTTGCGATTGGTCCGTCAAAGTTTTGATTGGCTATATTCTATAAACATTTGTCAAAGATGTTGCGCCAAAATATGCGCGGTGTTAAAGTATTAATAGACGTTCGAATATGGTCCGCTCCGCACAACGAACTTGGTCCGCTCCGTACCAAATTCGATGGTGTGTTCAACGGTCCGCCGACATTATTATTATTGACGGTGCGGTCGGTTCGATAGTTTTCCCACAGGATTTGGTGCGGTCCGCACCAAGTTCGCTCGTGTGGACGGCGCCACCGCACCGCACTTGTAGGTAATTATTAATTAATTAAAAGTAAACAAACAATAAAATATTTATGATACTCCAGTTATTTAGGTACCTTTTGATACATGTATAAATATAATTTTGAAATGTCTTTTTATTGAAATATAGTACATATTCGAAAATGTTCCATAGGCTATGATGGATAAATCGGAGGCATATCGACGTGATCGCTGTCTAGTAGCACGAAAAGCACTGGACCGTTTTTGAACGGTGCGATGGTGTGACGAGCCGAGCGCACGTACGGAGCGGACCAAGTTCGCTGTGCGGAGCGGACCATATTCGAACGTCTATTAATACTTTTAAAGAAAACCGCTATATCCTGCCCATCTTGGCACAATTGAACCATTATTTTTGGGGGCATTTTTGAGCTGGCCTTAGACGTCCATGTAATGTATGGTCGCAGGATAGATTCTAGATTCTGGATGGTTTATAATAATAATCTGGCTTTTACCGGTTATCGTGCTACCATACCCGTCACTTTCGCACTTGCATACTTGTTAGAACATGACGGCAAGAAGGCGTACTTAGTCTATGACTTAGTGCATATAAAGCTCGAGTCAAAAAAATTACAAGTTCAAAAATAAATAAATAAATAATGTAATATACGAATATTTATTTTTGAGATCTCTGAAACAGCGTTAAAAACTTTCGAGTCGTGTAGTGGTTTTTGGGGGCAAACAATTAATATCGAAAAATACAACCGCCGTGGTATGAAAAAAATCGACTCTGTTGCCTAAGTACTAGCAATTGTGTAGTTCTGTGAACTCTGTGAACTGAAACTTCGTAAATTTTACCTGTCAAGTGGTTGTTCCATTTTTAACGGTTGGTAATGCTTCACGGAATAAATTGTTGACACTTTGTCACACCATAAAATGTAATGATTAATATGTTAGTGGCCATTAAGCCAACAAAACTACTTACATAAAGATCATTAGCGAAGACCTTGAGAGAAAACATTAAATACTGTTTATTTTCAAGGCTGGGTTCCTCTGACTTTAGGAACGAGCCCAATATTTTTGTCATGTGAGACTTTTTAATTTTTTAATGTGAGTGCTAACCAAGCTTCATTTTCAATGGTATCCGGAACTGCTGGTGTTTATTAGGGGAGACCAGGTATGAACGTAACAATTTTCAGTTTTTGATTTTTTATATTTTTTTGGTAGCAGTTGTCAAACTTTGCATCTTTATGTGCAATAGACACATATTTCATGTATCTTTTGGTACCAAAATAAACTTCATACATCGAATAGTTTTACAGAAAAATGGCTCACAGTGAAGGATGGAATTTGTTGCAATTATCCCTACCCCCAGGGCTGGTTGTAACAGTGCATAGGGATAATAGAAACAAAGTAAATAACTATAAAATAATCAATATAATTATGTGTAATTAGTATGTTTAAGTAATCAACAGTCTTACAATATCACTATATCAAAGACAAACATTAACAATGAATGAATGTTGTCACATTAGATATTATACGAGACGAAATTAATTTATACCTATAGGATATATGAGTGACGTGAGAGCAATCAACTTTCTGTCTTATTCTAAATGGCATATAAACAACTGCTTATGTGTAATCCAAGGAATTAAATGCTTCCTGCATTGTCCTTATTTCTGAGTATACTACTAAGCTAATCATACAATGTACCTAATATGATAAAAAAATGTGTTTTACTCCTCATTGACAGTGAATATTTGTTTCCAGAAACAAATCCCGCCTTGGGTAGTGCCGCTTAACTTTCAAGTAAAGCTTTCCTTTACATTCTATATAAAGTGAGCCAGTTGGTACGTCTTTGCTGCGTCCTTGTAGGGCATTTTAAAAAAGGATCACCTCAACTGCAGCTAAAGCTATAATTTCTATTTTGGTGGACTTCTGTCTGTTGTTATTTTGTGTATATTAGACATTCTGCAACAAAAAGGCACTAAGTATATGAGTTATTTAATAAACGCTAGCACATAGGTGTACCAATGAGCCTCCAATTTGGAAATGGGGATGAAAGTAACAAGTTGTTTCAATCATCCCTGGGTATCGAATTTCCAGAATCCCACAAACACGTAGCAAAAAAACATAAAAAGCATCATTAAAACATTGATTTGCAACCCTCAAACTGTAAATGATTAGTGACTTTACAACACCCGTGCAAAACGCAAGCTATAGCGTTTACCATGAAAAATCTAGCTAAGATTGAAAAAATCGTTAAAAACTTACTTTTGACGCATTTTTCTGGGACCATGGCACTACACGCATAACCTGCCGTCACAGCACCGTGGGTGTAACTGAGGTTAGGGAGGAATCGAAATGGCATCTAATGCCCTGAAGGACGTTCGGATAGATGTCGTAGAAAATTTTTAAATGAATTTGTTACGTTCATCCCGCGTTACTTTTATACCTGGTCTCCCCTACTAAAAAAACATCCGCGCTTTACGAGTACGGGAGGTACCTACCTACCCCGCATTTTTTTTACGTGTGATTATACCACTTTGTCGGCGTGATTAATACCTGTACCAAATTGCAGATTTCCAGTACGGCCACTGAGCTATGCTGCGGCCGGAGACGGAGAGACGGACATGGTGAAACTATAAGGATTCCTTGTTTACGACGAAACCCTAAAAAAAGTATTAATTCAAAAAACGCGTACTAACAGCTGTCATTCTCAGGTAGAAGCTTCTATAATGATGTGTTCTGGTTGAGCACGAAACTGAGCGACAAATGCTTGGCTGCATTCGACGGCATCTGGTATTGGTAATTTCTATGACTATGGCATCAATATTTATACCTAAAAATACTGTCTAACACTCACCAATGGCTCCTAACAGTTCTAGTTGTCAGCGTGAACCCGAGCAATAAACACTGCTGCTGCTGCGTTCATTCTATAGAAGAATATTAGTATGAGTCGACACTCACCAAGAACTCCCATTATCAGGTAGAAGCTACCATTATAGTGGTTCGAGCTACAACCGCTTGATTGCGTTCAACGGCATCTGATACTGCTGGTTGCTTAGCTATGAACATTCAAACCTACAGACTTTCTGACACTCACCAACAGCTCCCATTCTCAGGTAGAAGCTCCCATAATGATGTGTTCTGGTTGTCAGCGCGAACCCGAGCGACAACCGCTTGGCTGTGTTCGACGGCATCTGGCACTGCTAATGTCTATGACTACGAAATCAACATTTTATACCTAAAAATACTGTCTAACACTTACAACAGCTCCCATTCTCAGAAGCTCCCATAGTTGTGTTTTGGTTGTGAGTGAGAACCCGAGCGATAAACACTAATCTGCGTTCATTCTATAGAAGAATTTATGCCATAAGTTGACACTCACCAACAGCTCCGAATCTAAGATAGAAGCTCCCATAATGATGTGTTCTGGTTGTCAGCGCGAACCCGAGCGACGACCGCTTGGCTGTGTTCGACGGCATCTGGCACTGCTAATGTCTATGACTACGAAATCAATATTTTATACCTAAACATACTGTCTAACAGTTACAAGAGCTCCCATTCTCAGAAGCTCCCATAGTTGTGTTTTGGTTGTGAGCGCGAACCCGAGCGATAAACACTAATCAGCGTTCATTCTATAGAAGAATTTATATAAGTTGACACTCACCAACAGCTCCCATTCTAAAGTAGAAGCTCCTATAATGATGTGTTATGGTTGTCAGCGCGAACCCGAGTGACAACCTCTTGGCTGCGTCCGACGGCATCTGATACTGCTGGTTGCTTAGCTATGAATATTCAAACCTACAGTCTTTCTGACACTCACCAACAGCTCCCATTCTCAGGTAGAAGCTCCCATAATGATGTATTCTGGTTGTCAGCGCGAACCCGAGTGACAACCGCTTGGCTGCGTTCGACGGCATCTGGCACTGCTAATGTCTATGACTACGACATCAATATTTATACCTAAAAATACTGTCTAACACTTTCAACAGCTCCCATTCTCAGAAGCTCCCATAGTTGTATTTTGGTTGTGAGCGCGAACCCGAGCGATAAACACTAATCTGCGTTCATTCTATAGAAGAATTTATATAAGTTGACACTCACCAACAGCTCCCATTCTCAGGTAGAAGCTCCCATAATGATGTGTTTTGGTTGTCAGCGCGAACCTGAGCAACGACCTCTTGGCTGTGTTCGACGACATCTGGCACTGCTATTGTCTATAACTACGAAATCAATATTTTATACCTAAAAATACTGTCTAACACTTATATACAACAGCTCTCATTCTCAGAAGCTCCCATAGTTGTGTTTTGGTTGTGAGAGCGAACCCGAGCGATAAACACTAATCTGCGTTCATTCCATAGAAGAATTTATATAAGTTGACACTCACCAACAGCTCCCATTCTAAGGTAGAAGCTCCCATAATGATGTATTCTGGTTGTCAGCGCGAACCCGAGTGACAACCGCTTGGCTGCATTCGACGGTATCTGATACTGCTGGTTGCTTAGCTATGAATATTCAAACCTACAGACTTTCTGACACTCACCAACAGCTCCCATTCTCAGGTAGAAGCTCCCATAATGATGTGTTCTGGTTGTCAGCGCAAACCCGAGTGACAACCGCTTGGCTGCGTTTGACGGCATCTGGTACTGCGGGTGCGGTGCTGTGGCGGCGCTGCGGTCGGTGCGCGACGAACACGAGTCTGACTCGGAGGGCGACGAGCTGGAGTCCGATTCTGGATAAATAAATAACTTTAGAAGTAAAACAGGGTGCTTAGCCAAGTTGCCAATCGCTAGCGCTTGCTAGCGCATCGTAGTTTTCCCTCTTTGTCGCACTAATATGAAGGAGTGACAGAGAGGGAAAACTACGATGCGCTAGCAAGCGCTAGCGTTTGGCAACTTGGCTAAGCATCCTGGTCTTGTAACGGGGGTACGTGCGGGGCGAAGAGTCAAAGTCAAAGGTAAACGAACAGAGCTTATATTATTGCACAGTGATCTAGCGATGAGTTCCCCAGCCAGTAGGTGTGAAGGGTACTGAAGCGGAATCACGTTTCAAGTGCTTTAACTATTTATAGCGCGTAGTTCCACGAGGGAAGCAGGGGGCTGTACGTAATTAAAGAACTTCCCTAAGATTCGTTACAAAACAAAATACAGGCTAGTCAAACTAGGAAAAACCTTAACACCGCTTTGTACAAATGCTATGGAGCCTTGCTAGCGACATCTCCCAGGATCTTGTGTCCCTAGTAGTTTCACTGCTCGCCGTCGGATGGCGCTGGTGGTAGTTGTTTGGGCGCATCTTTAAGTTATCTTAATCGCGCTTCATTACAGTCCTAAATATACAGGGTGTTTTTTTTTCGACCGTTCAAATTCTACGTAGTGAATGTGTAGGTCATACTCACCAACTTTTACTATGGGGACAAAGTCGAAATCGCGAAAAAAAATCAGCTGTTTCATACAAATTAGCGGCATTACGCCGGCCGAAATGTATGAAACAGCTGATTTTTTTTTCGCGATTTCGACTTTGTCCCCATAGTAAAAGTTGGTCAGTATGACCTACACATTCACTACGTAGAATTTGAACGGTCGAAAAAAAAACACCCTGTACATCCGTCCATATTATACGGGTTAACCGTGTAAAACATGAATAAGCGAATAATACTACGAACAAATAAAACATGGAAGACACACGCCATACTAAATTGCCTTTCAAAAACGATCCTGAATTTTAGTTGCCAATTGTCCCTCCTCCTCTTCAATGCATCTCGGTATTCGCGGTAATGAAAATGAATTTCAATGTATAAAAACATAAACCGCCATCTAAAAATTGTTGTGATTGGTCCCTCAAAGTTTTGATTGGCTATATTCTGTAAACATTTGTCAAAGATGTTGCACTGACATATACGAGTATAGGTATGCGCGGTGTTAATAAAAGGGCTATGTCCTGCCCATTTTGGTACAATTGAACAATTGTTTTTGGGGGCATTTTTGAGCTGACGATAGACGTCCTTGTTAGAAATATTCGCAGAATAAATGGTCGCAGACTTAAACAGATAATGTCATAGGAAATACTTCAAACGGGACTTAATCGCGTAAACTTGCGTTTAATATTATTGCCCTGAAGTTTCAGGCATGACGTTACTCGCGATCAAATGCCGTTTGTCGTTAAAATATGAGTGATAATCAAGAAAATTTAAATCGACGTGTAAATCTACCTATTCCGAGTTCCGACGACACTATATTGACGACGGTAATCTCAATTAAACTTAAACACATATAAATAAAACATCCTAAACTAGAATCAAGCATTTGTGATAAACACACAAACAGAAATGTTGAAATGTTTTTTTTATTTATATTAATCAAGGTTCGAAGCTCCGGGTACGGAAACTAGGTTAAATTTAAAGACACTAAAACTAAGCTTTTAGAAAAAAACCATCAAAAATATATCATACAATCCACTTGCTATTCTCTCGAAGTAATTTGAACCCCACTTGAGCTTTAAAAAGGCTTTAAGACGAGTAATTTAATCTTAAAGAGGCAATTCATTATATATTTTATTCAAAACTCCATTTAGATCGTTTCTAAAGAGAGCTTACAGATTTTATTTGAAAAGGATTTTAAATGCGTTAAAAAATTAAATGAAGTGAATTGTGTTATTTCAATGATGTTTATGATTTTTTTAACACAAACTGCCCATATACTGATTACGTACGTCTGATGGATTAAAGGATATACTTAATACTTCCACTTACGCGTGTACCGCTGTACCTACCTATAATAAATAGTACTAACGTAACAGTATGAGCACACCCTGCCTCCCACCAAAAGTGCAGCCTCCCCGCTCCGATGACACAGTTACCCTAGCTGGACGGCTACCTACCATGATCAAATGGGATTCAGTTTAGGTTCGTCTTGTCAGTTTTTGACAGTTATTCTATGGAACTGACACATCGCGATTCAGATCCTAAACTGAATCGCATTAGAAGATCATGGTAGCCCTCCTGGCATTACTTATCTTACTCGCACAAGCATATACAGGGTGTAATCGATTAATGTTTACAGGCCATAATTCCGTAAATATGAGAGATATCAGAAAACTTTTAACTGATATCGAAAGAACGTTTATCCAACGAGTAAAATTACATTAATAACTTTTTCTAAATAGATGAAGTAATATTAAAAATACTAACTTAAAACGCTCCCATACATGTACTATGACGACTTACAGCCTTAAAGAATGTCGGGTGTCGTAAGAATTAAAATTGTTAGAGATTCGTTATTTGTACGAATACATTGTAATAAAATAATAATACTACCGTTTATGGAATAATAATCTAACATTTATTCTTAAATAAAAAATGACGTCTTTGAATGAACGGTTACGTACTAAATGTATTGGAGGGTTTGAAGTTAATGTTTGAGATATTTCTGATTTTATTGCAAAAAGTTATTAGTGAAATTTTACTTGTTGGATAATGCTCTTTCGATATCAGTTACAATGTTTCTGATATCTCTCATATTTACGGAATAATGGCCTGTAAACACTTATTGATTACACCCTGTATAGCGCGCATGCACCTACGCGAGCTTAGACTCTGCGAGTACCAACGCGTTTTTTTCACACATTTTATCGCCACAGTCCGAGGTATGCTTGTATATTGAATAATGATAGGGAACGACTTACTGGCAACGACGGGAGAGTCCGCACCGGACCTCGACCGGTCGCGAAGCAGCGCGGCGTACATGTACAACAGGAACACCATACTGCCGATGTACAGGTACAGGTAGAAGCCCTAGGCAGAATAACGTGAATTAGTAAATACCTACCACTTCACTGCATAAATACAAGACCAGGAAGATAAGGACACAAATCGCGGCCTCAATATTAAGGGTTGTCTTGGATTTTCAACCGCTTCATTCCCCTCCCTACATTATGCTGAACAAATCAGCATCAGTAAGAGTCATTTCATAAAACTATATACTGTGGTAACTTTAGAATAAATGTCAGGAAGGTAATGAAACGGTTCAAACGCCATTAAAACAACTCTAAAGTAACAAAACGTAAAAAAAATAGTTTACTAATATGTGCCCGAAAATTATGTCATACTACCTCTACCTATCACTTCACAAACTATTATTTCATTTGGCAGAATCATCACATGGCAACAAACGTTACGCAGACGTATCTTTCGCATATTATCATGTTCCAACGTAACCCAACCTAGATTTCGAATGTAAAGTCGGCCAACTTGGCAAATAATGATTTGGTAAATGTTGGTATGCCAAGTGAATCATCTGCCATAAGTTGGTTGGGAAGTAATTTAGGCGAAATAGCATTACACCGAAAAATTTACCAACCAACATAAATAAGTAAGGCTCAAAAGGAACGAGCGAAAATAGTGTTTTTTTATGGAATAGAAGACAAGCGAGAAGACGTATAGCCTGAAGGTAAGCGATCACAATCACCCATGGACATCGGCAACACCCGAGGTATTACAAGTGCGTTGCCGACCTTTAACATGGCAATACGCTCTTTTCTTAAAGGTTTGAAGATCGTAACGGTCCGGAAACACCGCAGGCGACAAATCATTCCATAGTTCATGATGGATGAGTGATGACTTACCTCATAAAACGAAGGTGGAATGTAAGTGGAGATCACTTCGGCCATTGGAAACGCGACGCCCATCACCACCAGCAACTTGCCGTATAGTGCCGAAAGAGTGGTCGCTAGTGCATCACCTCTGTAAAAGACGTGAACATATACATCCAAGGAATTCCGTGAATCCATCCAAGAGGGCAATCTTTAAAAAAAAATTTAGGATCTGAGCAAATCGCAAAAACATTTGGATCTCGTCTTCGAAATTGATAACAATGAGGGTTTTCTCGAAAACGTATGCCACTAGTCGGCGCCACTTAGCCGTAAGGTCCCGCTAAGAAACACATTTATCTAGCCCCAAAGAAAAACTAACTAGAAGGTATTTTTATTTATTATAATTTTACTAACTCATATAAAACATTTAAATACGAAACTATAGGCGCTCTGAGAATTTAGACGAAGTTTCTTGGACTTGGGTTCTTGGTCTTTGGACCTAACGTCTCAGTGCTGCCGCCCTGGTGAACGTTATTTCAGAAAACCCTCATTGCTAGGCTGGTAGAGTCAATGATGCTGAGGAAAATCCACCACATTTCTCAAAATGTCCCAGACAGCTTGTATGGACGTTTCCTTTTTTGTTCCCAGATTCCTAAACTTTTTTGGTAACGAAAAAGGAATGTTTCAGACAAACATTTTGGGACATTTTGGGAAATGTGGTGGATCTTGCTCAGCTTCATTAACTACCACTACCAGACTACCAATTATTATCAATGTCGAAGACGCGTACCTTAACAAACTTTTCTAGAAATATTCACCTACCTAATCTGAATGTGTCAGTCAGTTTTTAAGTCAGTTCCATAGAATAAACCCTCAAAAACTGACAAGCCAAACCTAAATTGAATGGCAATAAGATATGATAGTAGCCTCCAGGGCTCATTAAAAATACAGGACAGATTATTCGAAAGCACGATTGTGTAACGTAACGTAGAAAGAGGCAAAAGATAAATTAGCCATGACGCTTCGTAAGTTTTAATGAATGGGGTAATTTGTGTACATAGTTTCATAATTACTTGTGTTTTTGTATCCGTGTTTGTTGGTGGAATGGGTTATATTGTAAATAAGGGCATTCATATTTATATGATGGAAGATGAGCTTGGTCAGCTGCAGCGGTCCAACCACTAACTCAGAAGTTATCAAATTTCGGGGATCTCTCTCTATCACTCTAATGACGCCTTCGTTGCTGTGACCAATCCTCCAAATTTTGCGAACTTCTGAGCTTATGGTAAGCCAACAGAGCGCTGATTTGCTGTCCGCACCTATTTGAATGCTAGGTAATACTAATTCAGTCTTATGAAATAGTAAGACACAGAATTCTCGTTTTCTGTATTCAGTCAATCAGTCATGCCCATATTTTTTAAAATGTTCTATGTTTTACTAAAAAATAAAATAGACAGATCATTCAGACTATAGCTGGATTCCCTCCAAAGTCAGACCAGGTGCCTGATTATCAAAAGCTTGCAGCTTGTAATGCAAGTAAGTTTCTTTTAATCGCCAGTAATTAGATAAAGACTTCTGCATGTATTTGAAGTTACAAGCTAATGATAAACATGCCCCAGATACGCCGTAGGTATAAAGGATGTAGGATCATACACATGACTGGCATGAGGAACATGTGGTGTGTCACATAGACCTGATCATAATCCTCAGCCATGAGAAAACGACCAAAAACAGTTATTAATCCCAATCTGATATGTATTTAGTTACGTATCAAAACTCTTCTAGCAATCCTTTTAATCATTTGCATTTCCCAGTAAATTTGTATTTATAACATAAAAAGAACACGATTTTCGTAAAATAAGCATTCATTTAAATCATGTCGATGTTGCTTCACGTCAGCTCCACGTCGATACGTTGAAAGGATGTCAGCGTTTTAAATACAATTACAGCAAGCATGGATGTGGCATTAAACAAATGTATAAAATAGGAGGGACGTCCGATTCCCTTACCATGTTTATCAACACGAGTACGGTTCGAGGAAGCACCAGTATTTGCGTATACTTTCTATGTAGGTACCGTAAAACCCCAATAATGGTCTAAAACTGAATCGAGTATCTTCCATTAGGTGAATTTTTTATAGCAATCGTACTTCATAAGCAAAAACTCCTCATTAATAATAATAACCCATATACGTACCTAGTGCATCGGTAAGCTCAATAAAATGAAGACTTTTGTTGTTGCACGATGCACATGACTGAGGAATATGTTTGTGATAGATTTACATAGAAATTTCACCAGAATCTCCAGCTACGTAGGCAGTATAAGTATAATTAAACGGTTAAACTCACATGTTCAACGCGCGTGACATGTTTCGGAGAGCCTACCCAACTAGCAAAGAAGTCATATAAATCAAGAGTTATACGACCTTTAGCCATATAAGAGTTTTATAGTCGTTTTTAGTTAACCTGTTAGTCAAATAAACGTTATAAATCTGATAGTTTAGTCGTCCTACCAAATAGTCTAATTACTATGGTAAATAAACGTTTTTGCGACTTAATTATACAACAATCATGTAGAGGTTTTAAAGAAAACGTTTACTTAATGATGTTCAAAGTCGTATAAACGTTTTCGTCTTATAAAGGGTTTTGAAAAAACAGAACCGTCGTAATAAGGTCATTTTTACAACGTCTACATAATTTTATTGTTGTATAAGTGATATCATAAAACCTTATCTCGACAGTTATATAGCGGTATTGAGGGTTACTTTAATATGACAAAAAGGTATCAGCGGGACTGTTATCTACCTTTTATTCAACAGTTGGTTATATTAACGTCAAACAAAAACTTTAATAAACCTTTAGTTGTTGCCGAACCCTTTATAATCCTTTTATTGAACTATATGTTTTTAAATTGATTTTAAGTTACGGTTATAAAACATCATGCAATTTAAAGTCGATTTGAAATTAATATTATAAAACATCAGTCGCCATTTCGTGAGCATCTCAGTACTATTTCAAAGAAAAAAACCATGGACGTTACATTGTGGAAACGGTACAAACGAAGTGGTGGACTAGTAATGGCGGCTTAGTAATGGCGGACAATTTGTAGTCGTTATAAAAACCTTTACTTAAGATAAAGTTATATTGTAGTCGTATAAGCATAAATCCATGACTTGTTCCAAAATGGCTAACCTTAACTATAATAAAATTATGAAGAAATATTGTTATGAATTATAATTATTTCGAATATATTAAGAGCGCGACAGCAAAAAACTGTATATCATCATAAACTTT
>JALPQI010014209.1:0-26250 GCA_025490895.1 Thaumatotibia leucotreta | reverse complement strand
AGGATCTTGAATTATTCTAAAACCACTGGGGAAAACTTCGTAACATTGCCCTACGAGCCCTGGCAAACATCCCATTTAAGTAAATACTAAAAATATCTTGGGTTTCTTCATCCGTTTGCGTTTACAAGCAATTGAACTTGTAAATAATTGTTTGAAAAATGAAACAGTAATTTTCTATCGTCGACAAAGAAGCTCGATGCGAATTGAATTGCTTTGTATTATTTTTCTCTGAAACTTTAATGTTTCCGTGCCATTGCCTAACAGAAATAGTTCGTCTCATTTTATGAAAGCTTTTCCATTTGAAAAAGCCACTCAGTGTCCATTATTTAAAAGCAGTTCGCCACAGGCAGAATGGCGAATCGAAAAATGCCGTTAGTTTCCTTGCCCGAGGGAGGCTTGTGCATTGACCATACAGTGCATGTTATCGCAAGGCAGCCTTGCTCGGCTGGTCATGTTTATACAGATGACATGGTGCATTTAAAGGTATTTGTATTAATACAAGATCAATAGGGTATTTTTCTACTCTCGTACTGTTATTTGTCATTTACATGGTCGTGAACACACCATTACATTAAGTAAGCCCCTACCTTACAGATGTCAAGATAAGTCTATATTGTCTATTCCCTATAAACGCATACGGGTTACACGCAGTGCGTTTTTTGCATTATAAGACACCTCGTGTATACAAGACTTAATGAAATACATGGCTGCCAGCCTAATTAAAAAAAAGTCAGATGAACAGTAAACCATAGAGGAGCTTTTTTTTTTAACTTTGACGTCTCCCGCCCGACCTTGATGATTAATAAAATTGTGCTTGACTAAGAATATTTCTAAAATTTACCATTTTATCTAAAAATAAATGTGTGGTCGTAGAAAAAGTATTGTATGCAACATTGTTTAACTGAGTCAAAAAATGCTCGTGGCGTCTTTAATAACAATTTTCGGCTTCGCCTCAAATTGTTACCAACGCCACTCACGTTTTTTGACCTCTCTTAAACAAGGTTTGCATAAAATACTATTATTTAGTAATGGTTTTAAGGATTCGAAATCAGATAATAATCTATTTTTATGTTCAATTGTTTTTCTACACGTGAAGGTACTGGCCACTAACAAACAACATACTTAGATAATAAAAAATAGAGTCGAGTTATTTTGACATTGCGTTGTCAATTGAATAATTATCTAAGGTGGTTGAAAAACTTTTTCTACTTCAGTTTCGTAGAAAAGGTATAAAACATCCTTAGATTATACTCTCTGTCTGTCTACCGGTGGCAATAGTGAATGGCGGATAATTTTAAAAATCTTCTATTCGAATAATTCCAAACTTGTGTTTAATCTATGGCTTACCGGTACAAAAAAAATTGCTTACATTTAATTTTATACTTGAACACGCTATATTTTAAGTATTTTTTGCCATAATAATGAAATAATACTGAAATTTTATCTTGTGTTTAAAATAAATGTATTCAAAGTGCAGCCAGTAAATTATAGCTAAGGCAGGTGGCAGGTGTAGGTATGTACAAATGATGTGATGAATTTCAAGCATTTGAAGTTATGTTTTATGTGTCCTCTATATTTTCTTTTTCATTTGGTCGAATCGTGGTCGAAAGTTCAACACTCCTTCTTATCGAAACCGTTATCATAAATACGTACGTACTAAAACGATGAAATATTTCATTTAATCACATAATTAATTATTCGATCCACATTTACATACCCGTTTTGAAATTGGGGCCATATTTAAATTAGGTTTAGGTACATTTCTATGTCATACGATAAAAAAAATAAAACAAAATGAGTTGTTCCACAAAAAAAATCAATTAAAATTTTAATAAAATCAGTAGGTACCTAGTAGTACAGTATAGTACCTCTTGAGCTCCAAGAAAATATCTGTACCTATGTTCTTACCATTTTGTTTACACCCTTGTGTCGCACGTGAGTGTGAACAGAACAGAGATGTAACGATATATTAGTACTTTATATATTCTGTGATATTAGCCAGCTTTCGAACTGTATCAAAACTAGAGCAGATAGCTGAAAGTGGGAATACCTACCATCACGTACGATACAACAAACAAGTTTTGTACACTCGTAAATCGTAAGACTCACGTGGATAATAAATCAAATCTAATCTTGCTCAAGATTATGACATGAGACTACGTTTGTTTCTTGGACGGGTCAGAAGAAATCCCCTTGTTACAATCTTTTCTTGCTTTCATTATACTTTTCAGACGAGTTCGATACTAAATCGTCCTCTTGTCCCTAACTTTTTATTAAAACGTTTTCCCCATTTTATTAGTTCACTGTACTATTTTTTGTACCGTGTGTCAGCTACACTAAGCCATTAGATAACTATCTATAACTTCAAAATCACTGTTGCGGTGTCTGTATAACAGTATTGGCCACACTTATTTCGTTGAGTTTGCTGCTTGGCTTTGCCCCATTAAAAAAGTAAATACCTACCTACAAACCCCAGGAAAAAAGCGCATTATATTTATATTTTGTTCGAGTTTTAACTGTTTGCTGTAAGAATAGCAAGAATCCTGGGGCGCTTCCTTGCAACTTCCTTTATCTTCGTTCCTTTAAATGTGAAAGCACTCTATTACAGCGCAATTTGCCCGCTAGCCATTTAACAGCAACATCTGACGGTAAAATTAGTTTTTTTAAATATAATAGCGTTGTGGTAAATTAGAATGTGTTCATAGAATTTTAAAGTCCCAACTAGTGCTGTGTAATATAATTGTAGACTGCTCCGATTCATGGAACCTTTATAAAGAACTCGAGGTCATGTGTGTTCCGTAAATCTGCTCAATCCCTCAAAGGGAAAGCCGGTTGAAGTTAATTGCAGAAAACACTACTGTGACGTTTCAATGTCAAGAAATTTGTAATTATTATTTTTGTTTTATTTAGGTATGTACCTATAATAAATAGAACTGGTTATATTCAAATCTTTTTCGTTCATACAGAACTTTATTATCCTTATTGATTAAATAATGTATATAATCATTTCTCACAAAATTATGATGATATTAATGCTATATGGGTGTCGAACTGTAAGGATTTTTTTTAGCTTCCTAAGTAGTTTTTATGTATGCATCCATAAATATATTTTAGGTTTTTTTTTACCTAAAGTTAATGAAATGCATCACAAATAAACTACCTATTTACTTATTCAGGCAATTAATGCATAGACTTATTTTTAAATAAATAACTAAAACGTCACGCAAGCCCGCTTTGATTTATTTCGGTGACGAAAAATTCAGCGGCTTTCTGTTCGCGTCGCGCTGCGCTGCGCTATATGAATATTCACGCGCCTGACCTAAAACTTGCGGCACACTTGTCACCGCATGGAATGTTAAAAATTCCTAACAGGCGCCTACTGAATACATTGTACGTATATTATAATTTGTCACTCAAACAATTGGAGCCCTAGGCAACTCAGGAACCATGGCAAAGTAACGTTATAAATCAGATTGTAAGACATTTGCAACTACATGTCATTATGACATGGTTTTAGAGTGGGCGTGGGTACCAATTTAGTTGACCGTACAAAAAAATTATAATATAGGTTAAGGGTGCGGCTCCAGTGACGCGGAGCGGAGCTCGGCCAATGAGACCGCATCATAGTATTTCGAATTTTGAATTTGAAGAATATAATTGGTCAATTTTGCACAGCTCCGCTCTGCTCCGCGTCAGTAGAGCCGCACCTTAAAGGTAACTTCGGGGTGTTTAGTTTTAAAAATATTATACGTAGGTACTTTGGTTCAATTTTTTAACATTCAGATTACCGTCAAAAGTTCTTCCTTCACGGCTATCAATAATTAATGTAGTTGTGTACAGCACAGTAGCAGATCATGGGCCCCACGTAACAATATGCTTCCGTAATTAAATGAATAACTCAACAAATGGCAATAAGCTGTTTCTTGCAACTTACTGAAAATATTTCTAACAAAGCTACAGCTTTTATTGTGCTTTTAAAGTCTGTACAAAATGCTTAAAAGTTCACTGCACAATAAGTCTCCAGTTTGCAAGCCGTGGTACGAACTAAAAGGATGCCGATGTAATCCAGCCGCTTTGTCGCACTGATCGCATCGCCGGGATCTTCCAATAAAAAACAGTAAGTCAGACAAACAGTATAATTAGACCCCGATATCACTGGAAACTGTATGTAATCACAGATCGCACTTTACACTGGTTTAGTGGACATTCGATGTGCCAGCGCGTTTGAAGCGATTTCAGTTACACCCCTCCAACACGCAGTGGACGGCAACCAATCTATCTACGTTACATTTCAAGCAAAAACAGACTTTACCCCGAAGCGATAAAAACTATGACGTGTAAAGGATAGAATCTAGGGGCAGTACTGATCGCCTGCCAGCGACACTTCTCGGGGTCTTTTTTCTCGAACCCTCAGAGAAGAGTGATTCATTCCCATTATTAGCTCGTTTATCTTTATCGTATTGTGAAGAAAATTCAATTTGTTATCTGTTAATTTAAGAAAAAAGAATTACAGAAGCGATTTAAGCTTTAAAATGTTAAACCTATTACGCATAAGTACGCAAGACGCAAGCATCGAATTTGTAGTGAGAACATACGAGTAATCTAATCTGTAACCCTTATATATAAATTGGGTAATAAGTTAAATTGGACAGGTTACTTGGGACATTAATAGGAGTTGCCCGGTATAAATCGGTGTTTATTGAATTACAAAAAGAAATCGTTTTCATGTATAATAAATTAAATGGTAAGCTTGAGAGAACCTTAAGAATGGCACACTGTCAGAATAACTAACATTAGGATGTAATTAAGGTTGAAATACACTTGTTCAGTTATAAAACACCAGTTTCTTAGAGGAATTAATTACATTTTACCTAAATAAGCTTTCATTAAATTTTACCCAAAACAAAAAAAAATCTGTACATGTATGGAGACAACATTAAAAAAAGGTTAAAAAGCAAACTCGCATTGCCTGTCGCAGCGGATGATGCGGGGAACCGCTTAAACTTTTCGCCTGTGAAACCTTCAAAATGTTTTATTTGTTAATGAGAACCAATAAACGTACCTAGTTACGTATTCTTTAGATACATAGTCTACCATTAAACCGCAGTTATTTGTTTTACCTTTTATGCTCAAAAGGTTTTTGCTATTTATATTCTCATTTTTAAATTGCATCGGTAAGCCACGAATATAATAAAATTATTACTCTAAAAAAAATCTGTTTAATTTAAGCTTTCACGGTTATCACTGTTATCAGTGCTATCACTCGTACATATTTCTTTCGCAGGTAGACCACGGATGTAACGTCATGCAAAGTCAAAGTCAGAGTCAAATAATTCTTTATTCAAATTGGAATAGCAACAAACTCTTTTGAATCGTCTAGGTATTGAAACTACTTCCCGATGCCCGAAACGTCAGGATAAAATTAAACTTAAGTTTACGGGATTAATGCCCGTTTGTCGTTAAAATATGAATATCTGTTCATATTAAATAGGTATGTAGGTAGCTATTAAATACCTAACTAAGTTTTCTATGCATGAGAAATGAACTACTAATACTAATACACAAATACATAAATAATCCCTCAATAAGCTATCGTTAAAGGTAAATTCTAGGTAATACGTACCTAGTCTATTCTATGTTATTCCAGGAATCATTTGGCTTTTCGTTAATAATAAATTACTAAATACAATTAGGTACTTAATTAAACCGTCCGAGAGAAATGTCAAGGTAAGAACAAAGGAAAGATAAAAAGCGAAGTAGGTCAGAGGTACACAGCATCTTAATACTGCAAACAGAATATAAATAAAACTCTGCAAAATTCTGAAACAAATTTTAAACCGCTGAAATTTCCGGAGCAGAATAACCAAAATGTTCCATGAAAATGAAAAATACAGAACAGAAAGTACCTACCTTTCAATTCTTTTAAAATATAACAATATCAAATAAGACTAACTGAGGTAATAAAATATACATAAAATAGGATTTATAAAAATAGTCGTAGGTTATAAGTCGCCTTGTGCTCGAGATGTTTGCTTGAAATAAAATATGGACTTGAGATAGCAATATGCTGAAATGGAGCTTGTTCAGCAATATTTTGCTGAGTACCTACCGACTTACATTTCAAGTAGTCTTGAAAATTTAAATGTTAGTTCACTAGCTTTACTCAGGCGCCTTATGAATATTCATTAGTCTTAAATAAATAAACGACACACACGTAAAACATACAGCGTGTATCTGAACGAAAAGCAAACCTTTCAGTCTGGTGATGTCATAGTCCGTTATAGTAGTTACAGTAACTTAGTTTTAGTTTTCAATTTATCTATTTTGGTTTTAAAAATTTAGCAAGCGCGCATTACTTAGGTACTATACGGTAACATATACTTACGGTACTAGAGTGCCTGTTTTGATCGTAATGAAACTTTACGCTTTCAAAAATCTGCTGAGTCTCTGGACAAACTGTAACAGTTTGTTAGCGATTAATTGAACAGAACCTTATCAACCTTCATTAAAAGATTTAAAAAAAACGTCATTAAAATTGAGAAATATGAACAAAAACTGCATATACTCCTGTAATGTAATGTACTTCGATATCACGGAGCTAAAATGTTTGCCGCTCGTTCAAATACATACTGTATAACGTTAGTTGGGAAGGTTCATGCGTGTTAATATGCGGTTAATATTTTTACGACCTCTTTATGAGCGTCATATTTATAAAATAAGAATGTAGCATGCGTGACAGTGACAAACTAGCCCGGGTGACGAGTGACATAAAAGAGTGCCATAAGTATCTAGCACACTACGCAATGTTAAGCGGCCTTGCTTTTAATGTTATGCAAATACCATAAAATATACAAGGTATTTCACCAAGCACAGGTACCTACCTGGTGAGCATAAGTGAGTAGGTTTTACTAGGTACATATGGCCCATATGGGACCAACCACAAAAGGTAAAAAAAAAAACAAATAAGTATATGAAACTAGTTCTTTACAGTATTTTCTATGAAAAACTATACCTGACCCGTACCTAATCGTAATTTACCTCTAAAAATATAGAATAACGAGGGCAGTAGGTATCTTATGGTCGGTTTTTCCCATAATCCCTGATTTAAAAAAATCTGAGTTTAAAACTTGCAAATAAATATCTACAGAAGATCCGTATTTGCAAGTTTTCATGAACTCGTAAGATAGAAATAGCACATAAATTTATTCCGTATTTAAATTGTTACACGAGTTCAGTAAGATTTATTAAACTATATCTGAAGCTAAAAATAAATCTTCTCAAGTTAGTAGGTTTCTTACAGAGTTGCATTATAACCATATATTTGCAAAGTTTATATGGATTCTGTAAACACTGATATTGCCAAGAATCACGTATGAAACCTGCTTATAAACAGTTTTGTCGGCGGGTCTACCGTTCCCTTACTACAGGTTTACATAGTACTATTAAAGTGAGTTCCTAGAATTAATAGATGTAGGTACCGAGAAACCGTCGACGGAAAGTACGTAATGAGACCAATTCAAAAACATGTGTCATAATTTTCTGTAATGCATTATAGGTGTGTAAGATGTATTATTATCAAATACTACTAAGCACTGACTAGCAGTAACTAAACTGATTCCCATAAGAAGAGTAGCCCCCCTAGTTGGTACCTTATAATGATTTCAGCTATGGGGTAAATAAAAATATATTATGTACCAAAATGTACGTCTCCGTTACGTGACGCTTGTACTTATACTAAGTTCATACAAAAAATGTTATGTAATGAATTTGTTTTGGGACCATATCTGGAAGAATCAGGTTTCGGCTTTTTGTAAAACGCCCAATTTTGACAAACGAGTCCATATAAGCCCACATAACTTATTTTATTTTTATTTTTCTTTATTGGGGAAGAAACAGATACGGGCAGATAAAGTACAAGTGGCAGGATTTTAATACAGTATGTACCACCTGTGTCCTTACAATACCACTTGGATTTATTACAAGTATTCTGTAAGTGTCATTGTCATCGGATCAGTTGGAACAAGAATTTTATATCACACTATTGTAAGGCATTACTAACAATAAATTACTTATTACTAATTTCCTATTCACCGGTAATAGTGAAATACTTAAACTTATATCAGTACTAATATTACATGAGTTCACATCTATGAAAGTAGGTCTTCAACTTTGAACTTGAAGTTTGCACGACTATCATGGAAAATGTCAGCCGAGACAAGGTATGTGTTGTAGCTTTGGCACATTCTACGTAATGGTGCACGGACGCCCGCATCAGTTGATGCCATCGGAACTGTGAATAGTGAGGCTTGCTCTTGGTAAGGGTAGGTCGTTATCACATGAGCGCGCCTGAGCGGCTGCTGATCCGCTACCGTCTCGCCGCATGAGCATTCCCTGGAAGACGGGGCGGGATGTGTTCAGGACGGCATTTTCGTACCTAGTTTACTTACATTTTATAAGAAATATGTATACTCCATATCAAATACCACGGCCCGATGCCACATAAAACTTTGCAGTGGCATTGGGCCACGGTATTTGAAATGGAGTATACATATTGCTACGCCAATATTAGACGACTCTATGTTACATTTTCGGGGTAGTTAATGTGGACTAAGCGTCATTCAAATTTCAAGTTGATAAAAGTGCAAAGGACGTTGTAATGCTGGGGCAGCGATAATATCTTACTCGATGCATTAAATACAATAAAATGGTGTCCATCGGTCCCTAGAAAACTTTTAACCTTTAGTACCTCTACCTATGCGTTACCGCAGCAGCCATTTTACCATAGCAGTTCAATCAAAATTTGACTTTGACGGCTATTGCGTAAAGTCAAATTGTAATGGAGCACATCTACTACTAAGCATACGAAAGGTTAAAGAGTGTAGTAAAGAATTGGAAAATTGGATAAATAATGCATGAGAATCACAGATTGGTAGTACGAAAAGTTACTTGACCATTTTGCCTACATTACCATAGTCACGTGACTTATCGCTTATCGTATACGATTGCAGAATGGCATCTTGGCTAGGCCTGAAGGTCATAATCAGTTGGAGCAAAAATTGCTCAATGGTCTCAAGTTAAAAGCTTGTATATGATACGATTTTATTGCATAGGTACGCTTGTAGATCGGAGAACCTAGTTGTAACGTCAGTTGTTTTATCCCAAAATTAGTAGGTAGAGTCAACCAATTGCAACCTTGGGGCCCTCGGGAACCTTGTCAATGATCATTGTAAGAAGTCGCAATCTTACTGCTTGTCATTTTGACAAGGTTCTATAGTGGCATATGGTTCCAATTTTTTGTTTGTACCTATATAAGAATAAGAATGGTTCTCCGCATCCAACCACTTCCCGCCACTTTCTTTAGATCGTCGGTCCATCTGGCGGGAGGGCGACCTGAGGACCGAGTTTGGTGGAGCGAATTGGGGAAGGCCTATTCCAGCAGTGGACGACTATGGGCTGATGATGATGATGAAGAATGGTTTATTTGGTGCCATACAATACATAACAATAAATACAAGTATAAAAAGTAAGGATTTGAACACCAATAAGGATGCCATTCAGCATGTGTCGTGTCAGATGCCACGACACTGGTTTTCATGGCAACCGAACAAGTGAAAAATTAAAATAACTAGAAGAATAGGTAAAACAGTAACAAAAGTCGGTAAACGTGCAAGTAACAAGAGTCGGTAAACGTGCAATGCAATATTACGTATGTATTCCATAATGTGTCCAATAAAAAGACGATAATCTAAATCTGACAATTAACTACCCTTAACGATTCCTTAGTTCCTAGAACACTTTTTTCTATAAATATCAGGAAAGCAAAAACCTAATATCTCATTTTTCTTAGAAAAAAAAACAAATTATGCTGTATATTTTTCCTTGAAAAGATATTGTAAAATTATGAAGCTGCAAAATGATGAGCCATTGTTAGAGCAATGGCGAATGGCGATGGCGCAAATTATCTGATACCTGATACGTCCATTAGAGCTCAGAAGAAAGCCATTATAAATCCTTTGTGGTAATCATATAGCTTAACGTGGCTATTAATCATTATTAAACTGTACACGTACAGCCTACGTCTCCCGCTGCAATAACACACAACATTAATAAAATGCCACGTGTTTTTATGGCCCTACATCTCTCTCTGCAAATATATTTACGTGCCACAGTGACCCGTATTTCAGACCGGATGAGCCTGATATCCGGCTTTTTCTGTCACATCCGGTTAAAAATGGCTGACATCCGACTAGCTTAGGTTTAAAGAGCAATCTTTCGCGCTTTTTAAATACATGCTTGGGTTTTATTTGAAAGTACTTGACCATTTTGGCGATTTACGAAACTTAATAAACCAGGTGAACAAGAATATACTCGTATAGCTAAAGAAATCGGCTTATAATTCAAAACCGGCCAAAAGCATGTCGAGCTATTCTCAATGTAGAATCAGTAGTTATTCAATATTGACATTATACCGTACACCATATATTTGTTAGAAGTATTTTTTCGCGATTTTGTATTTGCCTAGTCCCATAATAAAAGTAGCTCAGTGTAATATTATTGTCGCGTCTAAGGATTTTAGTTGCTGCAGCTAGTGAAACGAATAGCATAAATTTTATGGCTATAACAATCGCATTTAACATTTACAATCAATTCCAATTGTAGTAGGTAGTGCTTTAAATGGTTTTCCGATGACCTGGTTTCCATGCGTGGTAAGGCAAAACTCTCTAACTATTATCTACCTACCTAATGTGAACATGATAATTTTAAAAGAGATGTAATATTCTACTAATATTCTAAATTATTAAAAGAAAACTTTAAAATACAGTGTGTAAATCTAATACGGGCGATCAATTAAACCAGGCATGGGATTCACTAGTGTAATCATGGATTACAAGGTTTTTTTAAAGTTACTCTTAATTTAGAGCCCACAGAATTTTTTTAAGATTATCGGAGCAGCAATGTAGGTACGAACATTTGTTATTGTTGATTTGGCAGTTATGTCATCTGCATTTGAAATTAGCTGTCAACGAGTGCTTAACTCGCGTATGTTGCTTTACATTGCGCGCCGAATTATTTTGTATGGCAAATTTTGTTGCTCTGATTTTGAGTAAAAGTTATTTGAATGTACTTATTATATCGTAAACTAACACCCCTTAAGAGATTCGCCCGTATTAGACTTACACCCTGTATAATCACTAGATAATACAAAACAAAGTCGCTTTCTCTGTCCCTATAGCTACATAATGTATGCTTAAATATTTAAAACTACACAACGAATTGTCATGCAGTTTTTTTTAATAGATCGAGTGATTCAAGAAGGTTTAGTATCAGTATTGTATACCCGTACAAAGCAGGGGCAGGTCGCTAGTATTAGTATAAAACAAACGAGGTAACATTGCCTACGAGTAAGTCCAATTTAATAGATTAACTACTAATTCCTATGCAGCCAGATTATTAGTTATCAGTTCATAATTGAATGAAGCACGCGCTGGAATATATTAGCAGGTATTAGGTATCATTTATAAAAAGCTCCTAGCGTTTACCTATTGTACATATATGTAAATGGGGCCATGAAACAAAATCGGAAATCGGTAAAATTTTATTACTTATTTTATTACACGCACCTACAATTTAACAAACAATTTTTACCTTAGATTGATGGTCACTACAATTTGACGCATAAAAGATATTGCTCCTGACTGGCATTTATTAAAAAAAATGTAAATTCGTCTTTTCTTGACACTCAAGTCTGACTCACGATTTGAAAAAGAAATCTAGTCGTTTCTAATTTTCTCTCACTGCCCCATTGAAGCAATACGCCCTGTATTCTGTCTGTATTCATATTACTTAATATTCATGGCTTTAAACACCAAAATAGAAATACTACTAGGTACTTATTATATCATTCACTGGCATAAAGCTTAGGCAAGTACCTAAGTACCTATTTTTTCAAGAGGCCGTAGTTTTATATTCATTATTAATGCTAGTTTACAGTTAAACGAAAGGATTTTAATTTACTTCATATGCGTATTTATTAAATTTTAAAGACCGTTTCGATTTAGAGTAGATAACCGTATGAGCTAGTATTGAAATTAATACTTAATTTGTAAATGATTCACTTGAAACTATCGTTCATTAGTATATTATGTATCTATCCTGCAAAATTAGTCTTCTTAGTAATTACGTTTAACAGTTTAATTACAGCAAAATATATAGATGTATTAGGTGTATATTGGTACGTACCTACGTTGCGAGTTACGATTTGATAAATAGGCAAGTTTTGATTTTTAAAAGTGATTACCTTAAAATTACCTTAAAAATGTTAACTTTTTTAAGCCTGGTAACTTTATATTTGATGTGCATAACAAACTCAAGGAAATACAAAACATCTACCTCATTATTATTCAGGAAATACGATAGCGATCTGAGCAAACCGAAAAAACTCCGCAAAAGATGCACGAAGATAATACGATTATAATGCGTCAGGCGTGAAAAATGAATTGTCAAGCATTATAACTGCCATAAACTTGTGAAGTTAGCGTCGACATTACCCTTACCAAGGGGATTTCACGCAGCGTTTCCGCGATACAGCGACAAGTACATGCCGCGCACACCGAAACCGGTCAAATTCAGCAGATGGCTGACTATAGCGGGCCGGTGGCGGTGGTTACGTCCATGCCGCGTCCATAAAAAAAGCGCGAATTAAAAAGGTGGGTCGACAGCACCGCACGATGCTAACTGCGACCTTATATAAACATCTAACGCGAGTTCAAAAATGCCCCAAAAATCAATTCTGCAATTGAGCGAAGATGGACAGGACCTAGCGCTTTTCTTAACATCGCGCATATTTCGGCGCAACATCTTTGACAAATGCAAATCGATTATAGCCAATCAAAACTTTGAGGAGCCAATCACAACAATTTTTAAATAGTGGTTTAAGTTTATAGGATAACTAGCTTTTGCCCGCGGCTTCGCACGCGTAGATTTTTGACTTCCATGAAAAAAAATGTTTGCAACCGACTTCTAAAAAGAAGGAGGTTACCATTTCGATTGTATGTAGTTATATATTATGCATGTTACACGGTTTCCTGCAAATAATGAATCCTATTTTGTTTTTTTTTCTCAGGAGATTCAAAAGTGGCCAAAATAAGTTTAATATTTGTGATATTTTTTTTTGGGTTTCGCCTTGACTTGTTGACAATCATTTAATCGAATGTTGTTTCAAAGACAACGGTTCAAGTATTTTCATTTCATCGACAAGTCATTCTGTCGAAGAATAGTTTTTAGTAAATTTAAATCAGGGAATTTTGAATGGTGCTTGAGGTTTTCCTTTACGGGTTCTTATTTTAGTTTGGTTTAAATTTAGTAATATTTATTCCGCAGTTCTAAACTAACCCTGAACCTACGTTGATAGAGCTGTTTGCTTATGTGTGGGGTCACAGTTGTAACCTAATTTAAACATATTTTAATAGCCGTTCGTTTCTATGTGGGGTCGCACTGGTCGCAGTTCTAACCAAACCTAAACCTACTTTGATAGCCGTTTGCTTTTGTGTGGGGCCGCAGTTCTAACCTAAACTAAACCTACTTTGATAGCCGTTTGCTTTTGTGTGGGGTCGCAGTTCTAACCTAACCTACTTTGATAGCCATTTTCTTTTGTGTGGGGTCGCAGTTCTAACCTAAACTAAACCTGCTTTGATAGCCGTTTGCTTATGTGTGGGGTCGCAGTTCTAACCTTTCCTAAACCTAAGTAGAATCTTACCTTATTACATTCTGTTTGAAGTCTGTTTCATTGAACAGCATATTAGTAAGACATAATTAAATACTTAATTGCAAATAGACTACACGAATTAGAAAGTTGAATTTACAGTGAGGCGGCCGTGTACCCGCGCAGCTTATACATATTCTGTCCGCGAGCTGTCAAACAAACATTTGAAATTCGTTCACTTTGAATCATATTATGTCGCCATGCAAAATTGTAGATATTTTTAACGAACAAACAAATAAATATGGTTTTGTCTAGACTTAAAAAATAAAACCTCACAATGACCTTTTATGTAGCAAACTGCATTACTTACCAAAATTTAATATTAAAAGTATCTACGTATTCATCGTACCTATGTTTACTCTTATATAACATGGTTAAGTACCTACATCTGCATTGGCAAGAACACTTCTATGAAGTTTTGAATTTAATAGCCCAACGAATCTGGTTCCTTCTTACAAACTTTAACCTTCCATTTAACCCCCTTAGGGAATGAAGTGAAGTTTCGAATAAAATAGCCCAACTAATCTTATTTCCCCATACACACTTTAACCCTCCATTTAACCCCCATAGGGAATGAATTTTCAAAAAACCTGAAACATGTGTTTACTTATTTATTATTAAAAACATTCGTGTGAAGTTTCGAATAAAATAGCCCAACTAATCTTGTTTCCCCATACAAACTTTAACCGTCCATTTAACCCCTTTAAGGGATGAATTTTCAAAAAACCTGAAACATGTGTTTAATTATTTATTATTAAAAACATTCCTGTAAAGTTTCGAATAAAATATCCCAACTAATCTTATTTCCCCATACAAACTTTAACCGTCCAGTTAACCCCCATAGGGAATGAATTTTCAAAAAATCTGAAAAACGTGTTTACCTATTTATTGTTAAAAACTTTCATGTGAAGTTTCGAATAAAATAGCCCAACCAATCTTATTTCCCCATACAAACTTTAACCCTCCATTGAACCCCTTTAAGGGATGAATTTTCAAAAAACCTGAAATATGTGTTTACTTATTTATTATTAAAAACATTCCTGTGAAGTTTCGAATAAAATAGCCCAACTAATCTTTTTTCCCCATACAAACTTTAACAGTCCATTTAACCCCTTTAAGGGATGAATTTTCAAAGAACCTGAAACATGTGTTTATTTATTTATTATTAAAAACATTCCTGTGAAATTTCGAATAAAATAGCCCAACTAATCTTATTTCCCCATACAAACTTTAACCCTCCATTTAACCCCCATAGGGAATGAATTTTCAAAAAACCTGAAATACGTGTTTACTTATTTATTGTTAAAACATTTATGTGAAGTTTCGAATAAAATAGCCCAACTAATCTTATTTTCCCATACAAACTTTAACCCTCCATTTAACCCCTTTAAGGGATGAATTTTCAAAAAACCTGAAACATGTGTTTACTTATTTATTATTAAAAACATTCCTGTGAAGTTTCGAATAAAATAGCCCAACTAATCTTATTTCACCATACAAACTTTAACCCCCCATTTAACCCCTTTACGGGATGAATTTTCAAAAATCCGTTCTTAGTGCGCCTCTAAGCATTATAAAGAATGTACATGCCAAGTTTGAACTCTCTAGGACCAGCGGTTTGGGCTGTGCGTTGATTTAAGTCAGTCAGTCAGTCAGTCAGTCAGTCAGGACATTGCCGTTTATATATATAGATGTAGATAGGCGGGGGGTGAAACTTGATAGGATGCTGAACAAGAATGTAGCGTACAGTGACACTGATATTTCTGTTCCTATTTCATTCGCGCGGCATGTACTTGGAGCGGCGCGGCGGAAAAGCGGAGTGAAATCCCCTTGGTAGGGGTGTAAAAAAACGCTTCATAAGAATACATTATAACTTTGAAGCGGAAATCGGAAATATGTAATGGTCTACTCGTTTAAATCCACTAAATAATCTAGTCCAAATAGTTTGTAAATTATCAGAATAAATGCTTTTAAACTGATAATTTACAAACTATTTTGACTAGATGACCCAAAGTAATATAAACCGTACCCTAACATTTATATATATTATAAAAATACAAAGTGGTCAATACATAATTGCATTATAAATAGATATTTACATTTCTATCTAAATTACGTTCAGTCATGTTTAAGTGTGGTGGATTTATGGGATGAAACAGGATGGACTGGATGAAATACAGTCATAGGTCACTAGTAGATAAGTTTTACAATAGGCACCTACACAAATGTAAACAAGGCATTTTTTCAGTTCATAGCCACATTGAAAATCTCGGCGTTCATATTTCTCTTTTTGTTGCAAAACTTTTCTAGTAACCCTTGTAGGATTATTAGTTACACCAGTAAACTAGTTGCACGTAGGTTTACTATTTGTGCCTCAGATATATTTAGATACAGTTCTGTGATTTTACTTATTCAGCATTTGAGTTTAGGGTGAAGACTCTGAGTGAGCTTAACCTGCTTTTACTTTCCGGGAGGTGCATTTAATCCTGATGAGAATCGGCCAATGTTGGGATTTTGGTTAAAACGGATTTTCTGAGTATTTCCCGTAATTCTACATTTTTTATTTATTTAGCAAAGGCAAGGTTTTGTCAATATTTAATTATATATGGCTGAATATCTTATACGTACTTAACAAAAAGAATATAAAAAACAATAATAAGTTGTGATAATAAACTCTGAACGTTACAAGTAACTATAATGTAAGTAGTTCGCGTAACTCTGAAGGCGAATTATTTGGTTGACCGTACACGTGTTTTACACATACTTATTTTTTATTCTTAAGATAGGTATATTAAATCACTATAGAAAACTGGGACTCTCATAATTACACATTAGTATGCAACGCCTTCTGTTAGATATTACATCGATAGATAGCGATTTAATATATTATTATCTTATGTTCAAAGTATGTAGTTACAATAAGTTTAGTGGTACCTATAATGAGTAAGTTTTGTAGATTTAGTTTTCTCTAGCTAAAACAAATTGGTAACTTAGACTGATAATAAATAACTTCATAAGTTTATCTTCATTCAAGCTCATACAGGCCCGTATTTTTAATGGAAATAGTCTTGGGCAACATTGGGAGTATTTCTGGAGCTGGGTTAACTAACCAACGGTAACCCAATGCAAATGATGTCATAGAAATGCGGAAACAAAGCTCGAGAAAAATTGTAACCTCTAGTTACCGCAATGAATCAAAATTTCTTTGCTGATATTCTTCCCCCCCTGCCATAGTAACAAAAAGTTCTTGTAAGAAGAAATGTCTCACCAGTTGGACACTGCATATTTAAATGATTCCATTGATTTACACCTCAGTTGATTCGTCCATTAGACGCAACGACCGGGCTTTGTCCCCACCGTTAATGAACCAGCTTATTTGTTGAAAGCATTTTCAGCTACGACGCAAGGCATAATGGGAATCGATTGCGTACGGGAACGGTCGGTGAAATGCGTCCACCGTGAATACTTTATTGGTCTACCACATAACTCGGGCGTGATTTGATGAGAAAACATTATAGTTCCAAATTGTGGCAAAAGTAATACTTCAGTGTATCACAACTCGTTTGCCGGAGACACCTACTCTACTTTGTTTGTGCAAACATCAAATTATTTGTATTCAATGTACGACCGACCCGACCGTAATACGATCGTAAAGTCAGAAACTAGGGAGGAAGCTGTGTTTATGATTCATTAATTTCTAATGCGTGGGAATTAGGTACTCACCTCTTAAGGCGAAGTGCCTATTACGTGATTAACCGGGCATCGAGACGTCATGGTGCCTTAATTCATTAAGGCAGTGAAATTCGCGATCGTCCGTTGTTACTGCTTGTAACGCTGAATTATGAATGAGCGTGGAACGCAGGACGGTCAACATCACAGGCCCACCCTACTCATGTATTTTACGACAGCCGTGTACGGTCTACCTCTATAGCTGGATATGGTTTATATTGGAACAAGCTACTATGCCGACTGTTTTTCTTTCTAAATTGGTTGATTGAAGTGTTTTCTGTGACCAGATTAAAGAGAGATATCTAGAGGCAGTGTTTGACATTTTTCTTTATTCAGTCAGGTCAGGTAGTTACTACTTTGCACACGATCCAAAATACCTAGTCAATAATGCCCTAAATAACTAAATTATATACTGGCTAAATGGCATCATATTTGCAGTTTCGTACTATAAAATAGAATATATGGTTTTCTTTGGGTCTGAGGTAGTTTCTTCGCGAGAACTAAATTTTAAATTGGTTGATTGAGTAAGATTGCTCGGCATCACGTTATATAGGTATGATCCAAATACCTGTGAATCCGCAGCTTAGTTCAGAGGAAAAAACATAGTTCTAGAAAACTGTATAATACTTTAAAAGTTGTACTTAGTAAACATCTGCCTACCTTTTGAAAATTTGTTCTATTGCTAGGTATATATGTATATATACATATTGTGTTGCCGCCGCAGCATTCACATTTCACGTTGACACTGAAGCACTTATCACAAGTTGCATAAAACATTTTATGGTACATTTATTGTCTCTACAAATAAAACTGTACGTGTATGTTTTATTTGTACTGAACATACCTACATATGTAGTGAATAATTGTCTGAATTTATATTGCAGCCTCCAACCTCCATCAACTTCAGTGTGATGGATACAGAAAGTAAATTAAGACTGCAATTTAAATTCGTACGTTTTCCGTGAAAATATACCGTACGATCAGAAATTATTGATGTCTTCATTCGGTTCTGTACCTATATAGTGTTATACTTATAAGGTAGGTACTAGGTTGATATGAGAACCTAGGAAGGCTAGGAAGCGATATTTTTATACATTTCACATAATAAAAAAATATCACGCCGTGGACGCGAACTTCCGCGACAAAATATTAAAGTGCCCATTCAATTCAGACGATTGTCTACAATAGAGCATAAATTACAGGCGTTTATTAATTAAATTATTAATATATTTGTGATTGTGAACTTGTTTGGCTCAAATGTTTTTTACGATACAGATATATGTTACACTGAGTATTTAATACATGTTATTATAATAAATACATTTTTTGTAATAAATACATACTGGATTTTTTATTGTATATATTTTTATTTGTTTAAAATACTAGTTATTAGCCGTGTGGTGACGGCAGTAAGATGTCACCACCCCAACTCTTTCCGTTGGTGTCTTAAGAGTCGAGTATTTATCAATGGGTAGTAGTGTGAGTAGTGTGTCCGCTATGAAGGGCAGCAGCATCATCAACATCATAGTGGACACACTATTCCCGATTATGGGTTTTAACCTCCCAATGCGTCTATGCGCATAATATGCTAAGGAGAGGACATTGCCCATTCACCCATGAACTAATAGAGGCTGATCTACCTTTTCCCATACAGATTATGTGTGCAAATGCCGCTTTTCTTAATTATATTGTACTTGTAAAATATAGCTGCGTAATGTACGGTATACTGCACAGAACATCGCTATCACAATTAATGCAATTAAGCATCTTGCCCTTAGATATTGGTGTCTATTGGTACGTACCTACGTTGCGAGTAACGATTTGATAAATTTTGATTGGCAAGTTTTGATTTTTAAAAGTGATTACTCACCTTAAAATTACCTTAAAAATGTTAACTTTGCTTAAGCCTGATAACTTTATATTTGATGTTTATAACAAACTCAAGGAAATACAAAACACCTACCTCATTATTATTCAGGAAATGCGATAGCGATCTGAGCAAACCGAAAAAGCTCCGCGAAAGATGTACGAATATAATACGATTATAATGCGTCAGGCGTGAAAAATGAATTGTCAAGCATTATAACTCCCATAAACTTGTGAAGTTGACGTCGACATTACCCTTACCAAGGGGATTTCACGCTGCGTTTCCGCCGTACAGAGACAAGTACATGCCGCGCACACCGAAAGCGGCCAAATTCAGTAGATGACTAACAATAGCGGCCGGTGGCGGTGGTTACGTCCATGCCGCATCCATAAGAAAAGCGCGAATTAAAAAGGTTGGTCGACAGCACCGCACGATGCTAACTGCGACCTTATATAAACATAGACATCTAACGCGAGTTCCAAAAAGCCCCCAATACAAAATCAATTCTGCAATTGAGCGAAGATGGACAGGACCTAGCGCTTTTCTTAACACCGCGCATATTTCAGCGCAACATCTTTGACAAATGCAAATAGAATATAGCCAATCAAAAGTTTGATGGGCCAACTTTTGATTGGCCGGACATTGGCACTAGATTATCTATATTTACTGAGCCATTCAGATGCGAAATGGCATGTGGCATTGGTATGCTTTTGTATTGTAAGTCCTGAATTCCATAGCTACTTGTTGTAGCTTCGACTGACGGCCGCCCGCTCTTTAGACTACCTACTAACGGTATCTAAATCATGATATAATTATTTCGAGGAAAAACATATTATCTGCCATCCAACCCGCTTTTATCGGCGATCTAATATAACAAGTAACATATTTTAAGGCTCCGACCGTAAATAGCTGAGTTTTATTTACGTAACCACTTGTAGTCGTTCCTAGGTAAATCGTTTCATATTAAGTATAACATACGTAAACATATATGTTACGGAGATATATAACCGTACGAGTATGTCGTATAAAACTGAACGTAATATAAAACTGGAATACTTAGGTACATACGTGTACTGTATTTTTCTTAAAAAGACGAATAGACGGAGAATAAAATCATTAGACAAGATTTTAAACATCTAAGTAGGTACCTAGATTCCGACCAACCATATTTTGCTGACAGTTATTTCCATGCGGTCTCACTAATTGTCTATTATTTTAAAAAGTATAGTAGGTTGGTGGTAAAATTTTGTCTCCTTAAGTTTTCGTTCTCACATATTCCTAAAAATATTATTAAGTGGTGAATTTAATTTACCTTACCTGAATCTCAAACTGACACCCTTAGTCGACTCTTACGACACCCGCAGGTGGAGTTGGGGTGGTGGCAAATGTATTCTTACTGCCGTTACCTTGCTTGTGATGTGGGTACCAGGCGACGATATATATAATAGATAGATACATATAGATACTTAAATACATAGACAGCTATGACCAAGGAAAAAATATTTATGATAAATAAATACACTAATAATGCCCTCGCCGGGATTCGAACCCGGAACCTCCAGCTTCGTAGGCAGGGTCACTACCAACTAGGCTACGGAGGCTGACTAGTATGTAACTATTTATCAATTAATTCAATCAAGAGTCTTAATTATCAGTTAATTGATGGTTAGGTAAGTACTATTTATTAACTCATAATTAGGCCGTGTAGTTATATGCACGTATGTTAGGTATTTTTAACCTAACCTAAACTGAACCCCTTTTATCTCGTTCGTAAAAGGATAGATGATCAAAGAGAATAAACAGTTCTTAAGTATAGTAGAAAAACAACAATATATATATAATATCGGTTTAGCTAAAGTCAGACATTATCGGATAGAGAGTCGGGAACGAGGAAATATCTCCGACGCCGATTGTCCTATCTCGAGCACCCTTGGAATTTCTTGCTTGCTGTTTGGCCACGACATTCTACTTAACACAAAATGACGCTTAATATATTACCAGTATTGTTGTTATATATATCTTGTACTTATACCGTAGAGAATTTGATGTAGATTACTTATGTTCTAGAACGTTTTTTGCTATAAGCCACGGTTTACGAGTTATTTACGAAAAATTAAAAATAAGGACCTTTACACCCCTCTCCCCCCGTTATCTCCACCCCTAATCACCAGTACTTTTAGTATGTGGTTTAAAAAACCATTCCCTATTACATGCCAAAATTCGCTTATACACGATACACGAGTTATTTCCCCCGATAGGCAGCTTTTGGTCTTCGTTAGGTGCGCTAATTTAGTCAGATCGAGGCAACACAAAACCGAAATGTCCAATGGCCCAGCCCGCCCCGTTCTAATGTGAGTCAATCTTGGGCAGCCCTAAGTGGCAGGTGGATTAAATGCTACCGAAAGTGGACAAACTTTTAATTATACTGGGAGGCTTTGCGATTCTGAATTTCAAACGACATTACAATTTTGAGATACCCGTCGCCGACCATCCAGTATTCAAATGGCTTTGAATGCAAACAGTGTCTTACTGGAAATTTGATTCACGACCCAATACCAAAAATATTTTACCCCTTATTCATAAAGGACTCCTAACTTAGCAAGCCGATGAGCTTTGTTTGTCCCTTTCGATCTTATCAATATGCCTATTAGGCTGAAAGGGACAAACAAATAGTTATCAGATTGCTATGAATAGCGGCATACAAAGCCTGCTAAGTTTGATTTCCAGACGAAGCAAGTACCTATAGTACTTTTCCCAATCTTGCAATAAAATAATATAATTAGAAATCAATTTCACAATACAAACATGTAATTCCAATATTACATAAATTTTCAACTTATTAAAATATTATAAAACCGGGTCACTCACGTATTTAAGTCGATGATTGCTCGACATGTTTCGACCCATTAAGAGGGTCCTCGTAAGCACCCACGGCCAAAGCCCGACGCGTACCGTGGTTCGATAATATTTTAATATGTTTGAGTCTCACGTTAGTTATAATTCTAAAATTTTCAACTTTATTATGCCAATTTTTTTTATTTGTTTGAGGTAGTTTATATTGACATTATTGACATTCGTTCTATGATTTCTTTTTACATCGAAATGCCAAGAGGTTCCTAGGAGGACTGTTAAGTAGGTACCTAGTTCTGAAAGGCCATTATATATCAAGTTTAGTCATCAAACCAGCGACATGGTACATCCGGGAATAATTTATTTTTGACGTCAAAACATTTAAAAAATACTACAAATGTTGAAAAAATATGACTACGAACTGAACACACATTGCACCCACTGAAAGAAAAGCTCACATGCCGATAAGCGACCGGTAGTGAATTAAGTTTGCAATTTAAGTTTCCTTTATAAAATTGAAGCAAAAAGATAATTCTTCAATAGCTTTGGAACAAAGGGGAGCAAAAGGAAAGTTACCAAGTTATCGCATAGGTACCATTTATATGCCCTAGAGGTGCCCAGCATATACCTCCTATCGATTGAACTAGTTGCAACAAGAATTTTAGTTGTAACCCTTCCTTAGTTCGATTTAATTAAGATATGAATCCTAAGCGCAGAAAATATATAGGCCAAAAAATGAGTGCATTTCCTGGTTTTGGAGGCAGATAAAGAGGGATTTTTTTAGAAATGAGTTCAAGTTTTAGATGTTGCATTTCTTAGTAGCTATAAAAGTACCTATCACCTTGTAGGTAAGTAGATACGTATTTAAAAAATAGCCTTCTGAAACTTCCAAAAACCTCACAGGGAACGGGAAATCACAAATAAATATTTTGGCTACTTTGTATACACAACCTAGTAGTAAATCTCTCTCTCTCTCTCTCTCTCTCTCTCTCTCTGGTCTTTCTCTCATGACTGAGGATCGTGATCATCACTTGATAGTCTCTCTGCCTCAATGATCAAATGGGCAAAAAATATTCGAAATATTTATTTTGCGGTTTTGACCAAAACTCATATAACATTTCTAGCTTCTTTTAGCCTTTAAGAATATGCTGGTTTTCCTTTCCTCATGGGCACCTTGTATAATGTAATAGTGACGGTTTCACCTGCTCGTGCTCTCTTTAGGTGACACCATTTAATCGGCGGCCCCCGTTGCACGGGCGTAGTCCGCCCCTTATCTTGGACTTTACAGTTAATCAATACAAAGGTATGTGTATGTTTAAGGGAACTTATTGGACAACTCCGCGCTGTCACGAAATGGAAAAATACAGACTGTGCTGCTAACATGAGTTGGAGGCGGGAGTATCCATTAACATGAATTTATTCACTGTAAATACCGCTTGGCTCTTGGTAAATTTCTTCACAGGGTAACTATATGTTGGATCTACCTATATCCTCACGTAAGCCTTTCAAAAGACCGGTATTTATGTATAAGTGATTCCAAAGGAGTCTGAATAGGTACTTCGCTTCAATAACGTATTTTAAATGGAATCCTTAAAAAATTAAGGTATTAAGTACGTAAACAATCGAATATTTCTTTTGTTTCCCTGATTCTCTTCAGTATAGATTTTAGACTAATGACTCTATTGTAAAATATCAAGAACATTTTTTTAAATGTATTTCATGAGATATTTGCTGGTGAAGTCATGGTTCCAATATTGTTTGTTGTAACTGTTCATCTTTTGCTGATATTTCCCTAGCCTAAATATTAGGTACATGCTCCAAAATACAATTTTACAATTGAATGTAGTAGTATGAAGACTTTCATGTGGGCCATGTCGTCCCGTCTGCACGATGCCTCTGGTGACCCAAGGGCTGGCGCTTACCTCGCACAAAGAATCTCTTTAGCGATTCAGCGAGGTAACGCCGCTTGCGTCATGGGCACCATGCCGCATGCGGATCTTTTGGAAGGTATTTTCTTTTTATAGGTAGATTGTTTAGGTATATTTTAATTTTAGTATAAGTTTTATCTTTATTTTTTAATTTTAGTTTAATTTGTAATTAATTTAAATTGTTGGTTGATGAATGAAATAAATATATTCAGGTATCTTATTGAATGTATGTATGAATACTATGAATGTCGTATGTATAAACTTTATTGTACATTACAAAAGAAATACAGGAAACACAGATGAAAACAATTTGATACAACAAAGGCGAACTTATCCCTTTCAGGGATTTCTTTCAGTTATCCTTTGAGGAAATGAGAAATAAACAAGCAACGGTGAAAGACAAATATATCCCGTATCAACTTATACTTATAATGTGTAAATGAACATGTTCGCTTAAAAACTTATATCGAATCATTCGTTTTATATACGAAAATCTCAGACTCAGTGCTATGTACCTACATTAAGATAGAAGCACTGTGAGTACATTTACTTAAGAAATCTTAAGTAAATATTGTTGTATGCGATAAACATCTGCAAATGACAGAAAAACGTTTCTTCTAGCGAATAAACAGTGTGTAATGTGACGTGCCGGGGCTTCGCGGCCCACGGAGCTGCCGGTTCCGAGAACTGTAGCCGTAACCATGAGTTGTCGTGGCAGGGACCGGAACCGTTATTTTCTCCATAACCAAAGAACGGTTATTTTTTGGTTCATTTTCGTTCTTCGGAATATAAATTCTAAGTTAATTAAGTAATTTAAAAATATGATGTTATAAATTACATAAAATATTGAGTAGCAGGCACATAAAGAGTATAAAACAGTTTTTAAATATTGGGTTATTTCGAAGTTTTTGTAAAATAACGGTCCCGGTTCATGAAAAATTATACCTGACGACCCATACCTAATCGTAATTTACCTCTAAAAATATAGAATGACGAGGACAGTATCTAACGGTCGGTTTTCCTATACTTATTCCCTGATTTATATAAAAATCCTAGTTTAAAACTTGCAAGTAAATACAGGGTGAGGCACGAATATTGCTACAATAAAGAACCTAATTTTTTTTTTAATGTTTGGCATTTTTAGAGGTAAATTACGAGTAGGGTTACTGTAGCCGTGCCGTACTTTGGAAGTATCGTAAGTTAGGTACGTTAGGTTTTACTCGATAACTAAAGCTTTCTTTCGCACTTATTTATTGGAGCGACCAATCCGCGAGTATGAGCGGGTTGGATAAAGAGTAACTCCGCTTTAAAAACGCGGCGGCAGCTCGTAGTAAACACACTGCTTTACGTATCGAGTAAAACCTAACGTAACCGATACCTGCCAACTCATGGTACGAGTACCTACTGTCGGTATACACGATACTGAAAGGTAAATATTATTATGTAACTTTCATATCCATGTTGCTTCTGTTGTAGTTATGTGCTTGCTTTTAACTCTGCTAAAGGATAATTAATAGGGAGAGGTCAGTAAAAATAATTATCCATCGAAATTTAATGCCTTCCATGCGAAAATATTTCATTTTAAAATATTTCATCATCATATGCACATTGATCGCTAAAGGAAGCAAAAATAATTTACAAAAGTATTTTAGCGCCTTTTTGTAATTTGTTGAAATTCATTTTATCCGTTTTCATGGATGCCTTCATAGGAGGAGCTATCAGGGGAGCTACAACGATCGTTACCTCTTAAACTCGATTCGTTGTCAGTTTTGTTTGGAACTGACACGTCACAATTCCGATTAGGATCTACACTAAATAGCATCAGTAGATCGTAGTAGCCCGTCAGGTACTTTGCGACTTTGTACCTGGGGCTTTGCGACTTAAAAATGTTCATTTGATGCGATATTGATCTATTTGAAGCCACTTATTATGCCTATAAATATAATTGGTTCACTCAAATCGATCATATCTATTGGTAGGAGACAACTCTCCTGTGCTGTGGACTAAATACCTTAGAATCCACAGATCAAGTTGCAGCGATTCAACTAATCTCAGTGAAGCGCAAACTTAGAAATTCATGTCTAGGTATTTGTCGTTCGTAGATACTAGATCCT
>JALPQI010014208.1:0-26723 GCA_025490895.1 Thaumatotibia leucotreta | reverse complement strand
CGACCAGCGGCGAGCGAATCCATGAGTCGGAGCGGGAAGCCGATATGGGTACGAGAGGGAACACCATACGTTTTCCGCTAAGCCGGTCGCTTTAGACCGATGTCGTGGCCGCGGCATAAACGACTGTACTTTGGTACCTACCATTAGTAGTGGTGCAACGCTAGATGTCCCACGCTATACCAAAATCCCTACAGGGATTCGCGTAGAAGGTTCAAGCACATATAATGCTTGCCCTTAGAGTATGGTAAAGGTGCTTAGCCTTATAAGATATTTCATATACTCGAGAAATTTGATCGGTTGTTGCTCAGACTGACTAAATTGGTGGTCTTACATTTAAAGTATTTAGTAGTGTGTCGTGTATGACAAATGAGTGTACATATAATATTAAAGCAGCATACCGAATCCGAAGTCGCTCTTACCTGTAGTGCATATTTCATTAATTCAAACTTCACAAACTAAATACCTAAGTAAATACAAGGTTGGTCAGATTAATTACCTATCCCATGATTAAAGGTCAAAAGTCTCCGGTATACGGCTAATTTCTAACGGAACCGCTGGTACAAATACCGGCAAACAATCTAATACTCGCATTATTCTGTTTCTCAGTAGGTTTATCCTGCGGCATTCTCTCGGTAGATAATGGACCAGATAGGCTACCGACCATTGCATTCGCTCTGATAACAACCAATATTATAATAGGTTAGTACTGTTTGCAAGTTTATTTTGTATTTTATACGCTGTAACTACGGCGTATGCTCGTGAGTTTGCTTACATATTTCGCTGCTTTGCTGGTTAAAATTGAACTGACATCCAATACGGTACGTAGCACATTAACTATAAATGGACATATATTTTTTTTACCTAAGTATTTCTTATTAGACCCTAATATTTTTAATGCAATACAATTATTGGAAATTTACTTGATAACTATGAATCTATATTTAATTTATTTCTCGCCTACTGTTTATACCAACTAATGACTCACTGTTTTTTTCACATAATGTAATGTAATTATAAAATTTATGAATAAATGGGTATGAGTGTGCGTAAGCACTGAATACATTAGATTTAGAACTTTTCATTCTTATTGTTTTATTTTTGATCATGATCATAGTTTTAAATATCTACTTAAGAAACATTGATTATTAACAGATTAGCGTATTAATTTGTGCCAATTAATGCCAAAATAGATACAAAATTAAATTAAAAATACCAATTGAAATTATTTTTGATAGTTATCGGCTATTTTCCGTCATATAGTTCTAATCTAGTCTAGGTACTCTAATTGTAAATAACGAGTCGCTTTTTTTCGAATTTTATCTCGCTTCTGAGTCTAATTAACACATCACTTTTTTCCGTGACCATACAGTTAATTAGAATTAATTCTTATATACCTACTAACATGGAAAATGTTATACAGAAACATATACCTAATGTATAAAGTACGATCGCTGTATTTTGATATCCATGAATGTGACTCTACCATATATTGAAAATCTATGGTCGCAAAAAGCAAAATATATCACCCTTACCAATACGCTTGGTCAGTGTCAATAATATCTCGCAGGTCATTGAGCCAACCCTTATTTGGTCTTCCGCGCCGGTGTCAAAGGCACTGGAAAGACAATGACCAGCAAAGGTACACTAAATTGGACTACGCTAAGGCGGCACTGCACTATTCTACCAACTTGATTCTCAAAATTTGTCTCTCATCGCTTGAGTGACGTTTTCCAGTTCTTAGGACTATTGTGTGGTGGTGGTTGGAGGTTAAATCAGTTGGAGAGCGAAAAATACTAATGGTAAGGTTATGTGTATAGTTAATGAAACAAGGAGTCTATTAAAATAATTGATAAGGTGGAAGTACTAGTACCCGACGCTGTACCAATACTCGTCATCATAGCTTGAGTTGCCATCGATAAGATGAAATCAACTATTAGGGCATTTAAACGATGATTAATGTTAAAACCTTTAATGTTTCATACCCCAACTTTGAAATAATTAGCTTATATCTAAATTATTTGTATAATTTTAAGACAGGCTGACATTTATTAGGACTGAGTGTTAATATTTCCAATGTCCCAATATGTGACGTTGAAACTTGTACTGAATTGCCATCTATTGGGACTGCCAGCATAAGCACCTGACGCTTACTCATACAATGGAGTTGACTAAGAGAATTTGTAATTTCGAGAAATGTTGATATTGTTACCCTGTAAAATAAATACTATTTAACAAAACTAACAAACTCCTCTCCCAAAACACATGACAATACCTTATGTAGATTGATATATGAGCAAAATATCGTGATTCAAATAAATATTCTCTGTTGACATGTTGCGCACTAGTACTTCCACCTTAATAGAATAGGAAAAATGATAGGACATGTACTTCGTCACGATGACTTTATTAAAGTTTTGATAGAGGGAAAAATAGAAGGAAGAAGAAAAAAAGGAAGACCACGAAGAGCTTACTTGGAGCTATTAAAGGAAACCATTGAAGTTGAATCGTATAAAGAGTTAAAGGAAAAGGCAAAGAATAGATTAAAGTGGAAGTTACTCCACCGACAAGAGCTAATATCTTAAATAGATGATGATCATGAGGGAGCTTGGTTGCATTGGTTAGCTTGGTAAGCTATAGGAATAAGTTCAATGCTTATCCTGCAGCGGCAAGATTATTGTTTCGAGAGCATCTCTGGTTGGCATAGCGGGAGATCAGTTATGCAGGTAGCATCCGATATGGAGCGAGCCATCTGATAGCCGTATGCCGCATCGCCACCGGCAGTCCCAGTTGCAATACGTACTAACTTTGCCACTATCGGTATCAAACATCTTCTTTATTGTATAAAATCATCGCATATAAAATCATATACGTCGCTTAGAGATTATACGCTACGAATAACGTTGAAATATGTAGTTGTTCAAAGTTAAGTGGTCTAGTACGTATCCTGTAACGTTAGCACCGGAGATTGGTCACAGGTAAAATGTAAAACCTGTGCGTCACATGTAAAACAATTAGATGTAGGATGTATCCTAATTGTATTTGCATATCGACATTGTTCATCAGGATTTATTAATACAATTTTATTCATAAAAATCATCAATTTTATTACATGTTTCACCATCTCCGAATAAAATACATCTGTCACACAAATACGTATATTATCTATTCTTTTGTTTTATATGCCTGGGGAAAAAGGATAGTGATCAATTGATCATTTTATCTAATGGATTTATTATACAAAAATTGTAAAACTAATATTATTATTTGTATGTAAGATTATAAACAAGGAGTTTTCGTAGATTACAACTACTAAACTCATTAAAGTAAGTAGTACTTGAATAACGTACACCTATAAATTAAATAATAAACTTGTACATAACTTGTACAGAAAAAAAAAATAGCCACATTTTCTTGATCCTTAAGACGACGGCTATCGGGAAAAATATAATATTCATACCTTCGGAAAGCTTTACATACCTAGTCAATCACAATTCTTATTTATTATAGTCTCCATTACGAGTTCATGTATAATTGCAAGCATTACTAGAAATTTCTCTTCTCCCAGCGGCTGAAGTACGGCTACCTTCAAATCCGAACAGCGTAACAATGGTTAGTAATTATTCCGTTGAAATCTGACATAAACTGACGTGGAGCTGAGCTACGAGTATATGCGCGTGGGCATCGACGTCCCGCGGCGCAGCGCTGCATGAATAAGGACCCTCGGCTCCTGGCTTTGATAAATCCTTTTGAAGCTATGGTGCTGACTTTAAAGCGAAGAGTTGTAAAGAATGGGGTAGATACAGGGGCGTAGCTAGGGTAAAAGGCGCCCGGGGCAGGCGCCAAATTTGCGCCCCCCCCCTCCCCTTAACTGAACTTAAAGGTTGAATTTTGAAAAAAAATACGGAATCCTAAAAGTGAGACATTTAAGGGTTCCGTTAAATGGCTCACTTTTAGGATTCCGTAATTTTTTCCAAAATTCAACCGACTAGGCAGGAAAAAAAAAGTTGATTTTCAACCGACTTCAAAAAAGGTGGAGGTTCTCAATTCGACTATATCTTTTCTTATGTTTGTTACCTCAACTACAATGTCTGTGTATATGTAGGCATACTGTATACTGTACCTACTACATTCTAACAAGACATTTAGTGACTTTAGATGGCCAGCAGTGATTTTATCTGTATAAAATTAACGTGAAGGATTGATAAGAAAACTAATTTAGAAATCAGAAGTTTGTGTACAATGTAAGTACATCATTAAATGTCTTGTTAGAATGTACAGTATGCCTATATACACTTAGGCACTGGTCTCACCGCGAGCTACGCGAGTTGGTTGTCTTGGTTAATAGAATACGGACTAATAATTAAAAAAGTATCTCGGGCCATGCTCAGTGTAGAGTCACGTAGTTATTCAATAACGGCTGAGCAGATTATGTTCGAAATAGTTTTATTTTAAAGTATTCTATAAGCACAGTGATTCATATTTTTTGGACCTACGGATCAAAAGTTAGAGGGGGGACACAATTTTTTCTCTTCTGTAGCGATTATCTCCGAAAATATTGACTTTAGATAAAAAAACATTTTTTCAAGACCCTTATTCTTTTTATCTACATCCATATCATAAGTTGTCTACAATATGTTTAGCGGCGGTAAGCAAATAGCCTACTTTAAGAAATCTGTATCTGTGGGTGTATCATAATTTTTACTTTACGATATCGGCAACCGATATCTTAATCACAATTAAATTTCGAACATTCTGTTAAAAAGAAAAAACACACTTTAATTTCGATTATCGAATTAATCGATTTGTAATTTCATTCACATTAAAATTCATATTCCATACATTCTTCTAAATCTCGAATACTGAGAATCGATTTGAGAATCGATATCGACTCAAGACCTTACCTGGTTTATGAATAAAAAAAAACTAATGTCAGTTCAGTCATTTGTTTTGTTTGAATAGTTTCAAACATCCAACTTTTTTGGACTGTTGACTTGAAAGTTAAATATTATCGAGTTCGTTGTGAAATATTTACACTGAAAAATTATTTATGACGACGAAGACAGTGATGTTGAAATATATGAAATACCACCAGATATCCGGGACGCCGCTACAACCGTGACCAATAATTTGCTGCCACAAAAATAAACATATTGTAGAAAACTTATTATATGCATGTAGATAAAGTTATGTATGCAACTGTTCATAATTAGGCATTAAAACACTCGTGTTATCCTATTATGAAACTCGCCTTCGGCTCGTTTCATAAAACAACACTCGTGTATTAATGCCTCTTATTATGAACCAGTCACATAAAATACTATTAAGAGACCTATTCAATGATAACTATACAATTACAGCAAATAAAAAAACATCTCCACCTCACCAATTGGGGACGTCACCGAAAAAAAATTTTTTCTAGTTTTTACTGTACCTTTTTGTTGGAATGATTAATACGTAGGTATATCTGTACCAAATTGCAGATTTCTAATATTAACGGCCACTGAGCTATGCTGCGGACGGACGGACATGGCGAAACTATAAGGGTTCCGTTTTTGCCATTTTGGCTACGGAATCCTAAAAACGTTATTTTCTGAAAACCGTATAAGCGACGTACGTCAGAAACTGTTAAACATAAGAAGCTGAAACTTGGTAAAAGTACCTAATAGACGCCATTAGAGCTTACCATAAAAAAATCCATCCCCTACAATCAAAGGTCGCAAATGTATGAAAGTCCGAATATAGCCTTTATTCGAAGCTAATAAGTACTACATTTCCATACTTTTGGTACGTAATAAAAATTCTAAAGTGTAAATTCTAAGTGAAAAAAATCTAAAGAAAACGCCAAAAAAAAATACAGTACCTACGGACTTTCTGAAATAAAGTTTTAAAATTGACCTTTCTGTAAATATTTTTGATTTCTTTATGTGTAAATTATGAATAAGGAAATAAAAAAATTGGCTGGTTTGGAGCCCCCCCCCCCCCTGATATTGCGCCCGTGGAATATGTACCAGTCTAGCATTTTTTAAAATTACGCATAAAGTTTTTCTTTATGTGTTGATTATGCACAAGGAAATCAAAAATGTTGGCCGATTTGGCGCCCACCCTGATTTGTCCCGGGCGCTAAAGGGTGGGAAAATGTACGTTTCTAAAATTTATACAGATTTTCTTCATATGTAAATTATGCACAAGGAAATCAAAATACTTTACCGATTTGGCGCCCCTTCTAATTTGACGCCCGGGGAAAATGTACCAGTCTAGCATTTTATGAATTTTTATTTTTCTTATGTATAAATTATGCAAAAGTATATCAAAAATTTTGGCCGATTTGGCGCCCCCTCTGATTTGGCGCCCGGGGCACGTGCCCCCTCTGCCCCCCCCTAGATACGCCACTGGGTAGATACGATTTTATGATCTGGTTTATCTTTTATATTTAGGTTTCCGAAACAGCCACTGGTTTTATTTTATTTAGTTACACACAGATTTTCCAGAAAATCTAAGGACGCCTTATACTTATTGTGTTAGAGTGAATAAAACCACCTCCCGACCATCTACCTCGTCAAATATAATAAAATAATTTAAAATGTTTGTATAAATAATTTAACGCTTTCGGTGACACTACGTCGGCAGGCGGGGTGCTTGTATGGTTAACGCAGCTTAACTCTTTCACTATCAGCGAAAGTGTTAAGTTTTATTTTGATAAGACTGCACTAGTTTGTGTTCTATATTTTGATCCAATAACGAATTTTTGGACGTCAAGCTTCTGTATATGATGTCCAAAAATCATATCTGAGTCAGCCGGATAGGTATGTACAGTCGATGTCAAAGATATCATTACGATTTAGGCGCCAAAAATATTATATTTACGTAACTTTATTGCCTTGGTCGTGTAAATATATTTTTGGCGCCTAAACCGTAATGATATCGTTGACGTGGACTATATCTACTTGTCTACTAAACTGTATACCGAGAATTCTATAATAATTAATAACTACATAGGTACTTACTTATCATATTCTACATGGTACAAGCAAACCGGGAAGCCCAAATGAGTTATTGTAATCGATAACCGGTGACCATACTGAACATAGCTTACCGCATTGGAATGTTTTTATGACATCGGTCAAATCAACTTAATCTTCACTCAATATAGAGCAGGAAACGATATTTTTAATGCCATTGTTTATACTTTACTTGAATAATAGCACTATTAATATAGCATTTGATTTAGTGATAAGTAGATATAGTATTCCATTGTGTTGATACAATTTGTCTACATTAATAGACAATATTATGACGCTCTGTAGCCGTACCATGAGTTGAAAAATAAACTCGCACTTTTGTATTATTTTTAAATATTTTTATTTTAAAAAAGGCACACTAAACTCTACTACACTACACTAAGGCTCATCCAAAATAAACATGTACAACCTACTGCAAGTTTTGCTACAAGCTATGAGCCTACGAGTAAAAACTATCCTAACTATACTTATAAGTATTGCAAAATTGTTATTAATAATTTGGCATGATTACATGTGTGATGGATACGTATGTACAGAAACATTGATATTGTATAACTCAAACTTAATACGGTAGCAGGTACTTCATTTTGTTGGATTTCAGCTTTCAGCTTTGTTTCAGATGTTGTTATTATTGTCCATCTGTATATTATTCAATGTCTGTTATACAGGGTGAACAGTAATACGATTTTTTAACTCTATAAACAACGAACAATGGAATGCCGAGTTACTTAGACACACCTAGACTTTTTTTTGTGTTTTTAGTGGCTTTTTCTAATCTTTAAGGCATTTTTAAGAAATGATAACGGCTATTTAAGCTAAAAGTTAAATATTATAATTATAAATATCATTTAAATTTATACGAAATTCCCTTGGGATAGGTATCCTAAAGCCAAAAAATACAAAAACATAAACCCTAAAAAATAGTAATAATAAATACGTGACTGTCATTTTTTAAGTAACTTGTTGGACATTTAATTGTTAATAGAGTTAGAACAACGTATTACTATTCATGACTTATGTTTCACCCTTTATTGTACAGTCAAGGGCAAAAATATGTATCCACTTTTGCACCTTATTTTTACGGCATAAGATAAAAAAGTGTTAACATATTTATGTCCTTGACTGTACCAACTGATTAGGTTGCGTTTACTCGCAGAATAAATGTGGCAACATCTTAAGCACGAAACCCGACCTTGTCCGGCTCTTTTCTTCTTGTTTAATCACACTGCAAACCTAATAAATCAATTAAAACCCTAGAATTAATATTCAACCAATCTGTTACACTTTTGTAACCAATGGCTATCCGAGGCAACCATTAATGCCCCTACTTCGTCAAAACGACGTTTAACGGCTACAGCTGTTGCCATTTCGATTCCGCTCGTGACTATATTATAAACATAAACATTAAAGTCGCTGGCTATTTGCACAATTTCCGTCTAAAACGGTAATCAGTTAATCTTCAATCTTGATTAAAAATATAGTCGTATTGCTCCAGTTTACTAAAAAAACTAGTTACATTTCCGAGACTGGCAATTCTGTTTTTTTAAGGCTTGATTTCCCGAAGTAATTAATTATAAAAGCTAATCTAGGCTGATGGTTAATTGGAGGAAGATTACTACGGAGTCAGGAATGCCCGCGGGAGGCAGGGGAATGCAAAGTACGCCCGGTGCAACGGACACAGCTTATGTCAGCGTAGCTGCTTAGAATGAAGACCATATACCTATCAGCATGTGTTTGCATTTTGTTTATTAAAATTGGCTGTAGTGTGAAACGCTTAGGCTTAAACTTTAATGCGACACATACGTATAAGTAAATTTATAAATTGTATACATTTTAGATACATGTACTTATCGATGAGTATGAAAAAAAAAAATAAGCTAGTACCGGTTGTAACTTTTGATTTCAGGCTTATAGAGAGGCGTATTTTTCCAAGTAGTATACATATGTAAACATTAATCTTTTAAGTGTGTGAAAATACGATAAAAGTCAATAAAAAAGTTAAAAATAGAAACCATCGGCCCAGTTGTTCTCCTGATATAACATATTATTATATAAAGTTACAATTATGAAAATTAATCAATTTAATGACCGGTCTATAGATAGTGACGTCATGTCTTTCTCGAACTTATTTAATTCGAATATTTCACCCGTTAATACTCGTTGATAGACGACAAAATCGTGACCGTTTATCCTACGGTATTGTGAAGTCATTGCTACCCTCCACATAATCTGTACCGCCAACCAGGATCTACGTGTCATCTCTGTTGCCCTTGTACATTCTGACGTAAGTTTAATAAGCAGGCAACACGTCAATCATAGGTAGGCCATCTGATTGGTACGACAGTAATTGGGTCAAAATCTTTTCGTTGTCTTATTTTGTGTCCCTAAAAAACGTGACACACTTGTGATTTTTGTATGAGATGATGTTTTGTTTCTAATTTTTGATGTAAGGATTAAAATCTATCGTGAAAAATAAATACAAGTGCACTTGATGTTTTTATATACTGCGGCGAAACAGCAACTAAAAGCGTGACAGAGTGGTATGAAACAAGACAACGAAAAGAATTTTGACCCAATTATGTCGCCGCGAGATAGACTTACCGGTTTTTACTTGTTAATAAAAGAGGGACAGATAGTCTGTGTCGCCTCTAGATACTGTCGCTTTAACCATGTGCTAACCCAACTGAAGACATTTACAAATGCGAATAAGTCCCTAGTCCTATTGAGATGTTACGCACGGTACGGGTGACACGCATACATTGTGCGCGACGTTGCTTGTTTCAATGGGATGTTATGTCGCGGTGTTAATGCTAGTGTCCCTTCATTGTACAGCTATTACATAATTATGTGCATAAAATGATGGCGATAATATTATGTTACCTTAATAATTGTGATGACACGCTTTAACGGACTTGATGAAAAATTATAAACATAAAAACTGTATAACAGACATCGGAATTTTCGGAGCATTTTTCAGATGTCATAGGGACTTCTCATTTATTGATGTCCAATATTTATAATATATCGATACTTTGTGTAATCATAATCAACTTATTTAACGAGATAAGAAAAGTACAGAGAAACAAAAGGCGGTCTCTATGGGGATAATTTGGACTTCTTATGGCTGAAATGTGTTAGTTTTTAGTAAAACGTCCCACTTTATCGCTTACCATAAAAACAAGATTTCCTTGTGATCTTCATATGAATAAACTGACAGAGCGGCTTTATGGCAAACGATAAAGTGGGACGTTTTACTAAACTCACTCACAAATTATGATAATGATATAATGTAGTTGCTTAGTGAGCTTACCGTGGGACTAGGTCGATTAGTTTAAAAACGTCCCACGTTTTTTATTCATGTTTATACATATAAAGTGTATCAACCACATGGTTGATACACTTTGATAACGAGTTTATTCAAAATTATATATTTTTAAAACTATGTACTTATACAAAACATAAAACACTGGTTCTAAAATAAATATTCAATCAATAATAAATTTAATATTTTATTTAATCAATAATTAAAACTTAACAGTTTCGGCCCCGCAACTTCAATGATCTCGTTGTTAACATACAATCTTCAACGTCTGTAGACGTTGTTCATTCAAACGTGTCAAGATATACTTACAAAAATGTTACAATTAAATGCATTTTTGTAACATAATAAGATTAAGTAATAAATATTATTTATTTACATAATCATGTTAACAACACATAATTTTACTCGCTGACATTTATCAGGATGGAGAAATATATGGGTTTTTTATTTTAATTAGTAACACCAGTCAATGTGGCGCTGCATACTTTGTGACTATCACACACAGTAATGCGTCAAGTTATTTCAGAACTGTGGAAAATAATTAGTAATGATTACGTCCAAGATAATTCATTGCCTGGCCACATTGTTTCTAAACGAACACAAGTAAGAGTACTTCTTATATTCTCATGATATAGTGCAAGCCCATAAACGCAAGCGAAAATGTATGCGGTGCTCTGCCCATACAAGCTATGATATGTCAGCTATTTCTCACATTTTATTAATTATGCCCTGCCAACTGAATTTATTACTAGCTTCCACACCGTTTCCCGCCTATTCCGCGATCTATTACAACGTTCACACTCTTGTAAATAAGCCATAACCGCCATATACGACGGACAAAGATTAGTGTTTATTTATTTATGACATGTCGACAGTGTGACTCGTACATTCCGTTAGAAACTAATTTAGCTGACACGATGTAACGTCATAATAAAAAAGAACAAAGGGCATTCACGCGTTGGTATTGGTACACCTTGACATACCGAAACAATCCGCGTGTCAAATCAACGCGTGCTCCTAATCTCCATACCGTCACCTTTCACACTGAAAACACATCCTCGACATCACGGCCGATATAATATCATCAATCAAACAGTACAAGGGCCGCATGCAAATTTTATTTAAGTCAGATCACCGGCTCACCCACGTGATCGTTTCTCGTTCGAAACTCGCTCTTCCTTTACGGCGTCAGTCGCCAAAATAACATCGAAGTCTGCGACCCAAGGTCGACAATCGAGCCAGACTTCACGGCGATTAAAGCGTCACTCTGTTCAGTGTTTGTAAGCAATAGGTATTTTGCATACAAAGCATTATAAATATTTCCCGTGGTTAAGTTGCGTCCTCTGCGTTTTGAAAGCCAGCGGATGACACGCGTCGATACGTCGGACGATTTATGCGTCAAAGTGGATGTAAATATATGTAAAATAGAGTCTTCTCGTTATGAAATACGGGCTTTGAGAGAAAAGGGGCAATGAATTACCATCCCGTCGGGAATATTGCAGTAGCTTGTTTGTAGAAGATGGGACTAATCAACATACAGAGGCATGATTTGATTACAATGTTGTATTCTATCCACACATTACAAACCAGTTCTAATTTACACTTTGGAACGCCGTTGTGTATCAAGAGCATCTGTAGGCTTATGATGGCTGTTTTTTATCGTCTATCATGACATATGTCATTCACTGTCAGATACATAAATTAAACGTGCTAGCAATCTTAACTCATAGTAGAACGGACCGGGTCCGATCCGTTACAGACTCATAGTCCCATCGTCACATCGAAAATTTTGTGTTGGCCACAAAGTCCCGAAGCCAATCCCTTATTATGTGAGATATTACTATCCCGAGATGATATATTAAATTGGACAGATCCTTTATCAGCATGTTTTATATTGTATTCTGACCATTTCCGGCAACTCGACATCAAACGTGCCTATTTTCTTTGGTCACAACGCTAGCGTGAAACTTGTTGGGAACTTCATACACGCTAGAATTTCTTTGCAAATGTATACAGGTTTCGTCCTTCAACGCAAAGAATTTGGAAATATAAAAAAATATAAAATAATATGCGCTTTACCACTCGATCACAAGCACTTTCATCACCTTGTGCTTGTGATATTTTCTAACATCGCTGTAACAGGTTAACTTTCATACAGCAATGGTAAGCTGAAATACGTGAAGCTTAATCTTTATTTTTCATTTTCATAATTAATGTGGTGACCACTCTTTTATTCCTGATCCAATTTTACCGACTCTTTGTTCCGCCCCGCCCTCGCGAAACAACTTGCATTTGCGTCTAAAACGGTTGATATTTAAATAGGTCTGGGCCGGGCGGAACACTTGTTCGATTTGACAGGTGATAGCAGCCGGTGAAATACCGCCGCGCCGCCGATACCGCGCAGCTGCGGGCGCATGCGCGGATCTTGTAACACCCAGGCTTATTGGGACTTAGGAAACCCAAACTGATTTGGTATTGATATGATATGAGCCAAAAATTACGTACCTAACAGGCGTACAACACACGCACAATATGTAGACGATTTTTGAATGGGCCGGTCATGAGACAGTTGAATAGAAAAGTGTACCTCCAGCCCAACAATGGGATATCACATTCCATCACATCAGCCTATATCAGTCCACTGCTGGACAACAGCCTCTCCTTAGCCTATGCGTAAGGACGCATTAAGAGGTAAATGAGGTGATCGCAATAGACTGTATCCACTAAGATTCATGATGCTGCTGCCATCAATGGTCAGTGGCACTTAACACGTTCCCTGTGCATGCATCACATCACATGTGATGGATTTGAAGGTATTGATGATACGTGAATGCAGCTTATATGATGCACGATCCTATTTAAATATAGGGATAATTTGAAATTTGTACGTACGATCTAAGCTACGTTAACTTACCCGCACGTATCAGCTGTAAAAATGACAATTTGAGAAAATTAGGTATTGACGGACTTTTAATATGTTGCCAAGTTATGCTTGAAATTTTGTACGAGAATTTGCACGTGAGAGGTGACGTGGAACGTGTTAAATCCCTTAGCCGACACTTACGTCACCCACGGGAAGAGTTAGGGTAGTGACAAATGTATTCTTACTCCGTCACCACACGGCAGATGTAGGATGGAGGCAATGGGATATAGCTCTAGTTATTAATTGAATGATACGACCTTTGACACGCAGTGATTCTCGCCAATCAATGCCTATTACCTATTGGTGAGATAAAAAGTCCTTTGGTCCGTTTTCGTAATTATGGTTTCGTAGTTAGCTACGTAAGAGGAATAATTTTTCGCCGTTTCGTAATTGATTACCAAAGCGGAATTTATTTTCCGTTTTCGTAATTGCTTACTAATTCTTCTTTCGTAGTTAATTACCAAAACGTATTTACTTTTCTTATTTCATAATTGATTACGAAAAAAGAATTTACTGCACTAGTTAATTTTCATAAACTGCCTGATACTGTTTTGAGATCTTTGTTCGTTTAGCCATTTTCCATAATATTTTTTAGTCGATAGATTTCCACTGCTACTGGACATAGGCCGCCCTCAGAGCATGCCTTAAAGATCGATCGTGAGTAGTCGGGATCCAATAGATCCCCGCTGAGGATTTTAAACAGAATAATATGGATTGCTTGTATAAGCTGTGGCCATAAAATAAGTGTATTCCCGTTGCCAGAGAGGTTTTTTGGCCACCTTGTATATTGTTAATCTTTTGCTGGATGCTATGTCATAATTTGTCATGTTTTTTTTTCATAAGACAACTTTTATTTTATTGGGTAGGTACATATTAGGACTTTCAATACCGGGATCGCGGTATTGATAATCTAAAAATACCGGTATTGAAAGTCCTACCTAGTACATAATTATGTACCAACAAAAGAAAAAAGGCATCACTACGTTTTAATTATTTGGTACAAACTATATTGAATTCATTGTATTCCATTTTGTGGAAATACAAAAAGCTGTGAAAGTTCCGATTTCAATTATTTCATTTAGAATTTATTTAGCGTTAATGGTTTCATTAATAGCAAAACTGAATAAATTAATTACGAAACTCCAACAAATTCCATTTTGTAGACAACTCAGTTACTACCTGCAAAAACATATTTTATCCAAGGTAACTACGAAACTCAATTACTTAAAAGGAATAAATTCTCTTTTGATAATGAATTACCAAACAGTGAAACATAATTCTCGATTCGCAGCCAAATGACTGCGAAAAAAGAAAAATAAGTTCCTGTTTCGTAGTCAACTACGAAACAGATTACGAATGCAGAAATTAAATTCCGCTTTGGTAATCAATTACGAAACGGTGAAAAATAATTCTTCTTACGTAGGTAACTACGAAACCATAATTACGAAAACGGACCAAAGGCAAATCGTACATTTCATCTGTATCACGTCCAATAAGACACTGGTAAATTTCAAAACTGCTTTTGAGGGTATTACCAGCTAACGAAGTTGTGAGGTAAAAGTTCTAAGCATTTGATGATGTATAATGCTACGAATTCCGAAGTACCTAACGATACGAATCTACTAAATTATGTTGTCCATACTCATATAATGTCACCGTATCTAACCTATAAAAGAAGTAATTATTACAGCGATTTTGATGAGAGCAAGCTGGATAGAAAGTAAATCTGCGTTATCAACGCAGCAACAACTCATACTAAGCACACGGCCACATAAACGCTGTTGTACGATAAAACGTAGCAATTAAATTTACTCGATAATATTTACACAAAATGTACACTAAGTATTATTCTTGACACTGTATGATTAGCATTATTTATAAAATAATAGATATTAAATAGTCAGTAGGTATAACTAATCTCTTGGATTGAGTCAACCACTTCGGGCGAAAGCGACAATGCTAGAAACTGTATTCGTATCGCCAACAAAGATCCAGAGACAGCCACTGTTTTCTACAATTAGACTAAACGGTAATATTGGGTTGCATCTAAAGTGCATCAAATCGTAGATTAGCTTGCTTTACTGCTATCTGGGAACAGAGGAATCATAGTCCTTATTACAATGTGTATAAAGATCATCAATGATCAGCTATATGGGAGCGCTGTATCGACGTGGGTGATGCTGCGATAACCCGACGAGTTACTTTGTTTCTGTTTACATACGCCCAGCATAAGGTTAGACTAGTTGTGTAAAGTCGGACATATTGAAACTTGGACAGTGAAGACTAGGTACTAGTTATCTTATATGTATATATATAAAAAGACAGATTAAAATATTTATCATTTTAACTATTTATTTATATCATTTACTTGATTTTTCTAAATTCATTTGAACTCATAATTATAATTAAATAACCAATCGAGTAAAAAGTAGCGTAGCTTCCATAATGTGATCACAAACATAGGTAGCTACTTTATTATCACACGATTATTATCGTTTAATAGGTGATCTTGAATAGAAAAACTAAGTAGCTAACTTTTTGAAAAGAGTTGTCCCGCTGAGTTTCTTGTCTGTCCCAATATTGGGATACCTTCCTAACAATACAATCATATAAAGGAAGGAAATACTTCTCAGGCAGAGGCGTAGGGATAGACAAGATTATTTATTTTGTCTCTTGTCTTCATTCTGGAAATACTTGTAATGAATAACTGGCTTAATTTGCAAATTTAGTATGTATACCTATACTTAAAATTTATTGTCTGTGGTTTAGTATATTTTTCTTTGTGGGTAGTTTTGTACTTATCTTTCTTATTTTGCTGGAGGTAGATCTATCAAATTTCCTCCATTGTCAGCGAGGGGCCGCACATAGTGTGCCACTAAGAGGGATAGACATAGTCACTTACTACTAAGAAGATACTTGTGTGTGTGGCACTTAGACTTAGCATCTAACACACACACACACAAAAAATAGTGGCACAGTGATAAGGACGGACGATTATCGTTCCTTTTCACTTCCACTAGTAAAAAGTTTCATAAGACCATCCCTTTCGTTCTTGCTATTATTATTACGTTGTCAAATCCATATCCATATTCTAAATCCATGATTGGCAGTCAAAGTTAAAGTTAGTTATTGTATGCGAGTTCATCCGTTTTCATAGTTTTATTTCATGAATAATTATAATATAAGAAAAGCTGAAAAACACCCTTTCTGACAGGAAATCCTTTCAAATGATGCCTACATCATGGGGGTGGATTTCAAACAGCCAGTTCGCCATCTTGGGGAGGCCGCCATATTGGATTTGTAATGACGTTTCTTAGCTAGTCATGTATTGTCATCAGAACTCAGAGCGTGTGTAAAATTTCATGCTAAGCGAAGACCGGGAAGTGGTTCAAATTAAGATTACAAGATTTTCATACATACGTAATTAATTACAATTGAAGCTAAAAAAGTGTGTTAAAAAGGTATCTGTATGTCTGAACCAAATTCCACCAATAATATTCTTATTAGACAACACCACGTAAATAACACAGATTACTCTGGCATAAATATAAACATTGTTGCATCTAGCCAGCCACAGCCATTATTATGACGGAAATTACAGTTCAGAACAGAACATCGTCGGTGACAGCGTTTGAATTAAGAGCTTATATGCGCCTGATCCACAGATTACATGTAACTAATATATCCAGTGATGTGTTTTATGTATGACTTGTAAAGTAAAACAATGATACCCTCAAGCATCTCTAATCTAATCTTTCGGTTGCTCGGATGACTCGATTCTCAAATACTTTCCATATTGACTAGTACGAAAGTTAAACATAAACTTTACTCCCTTGTAATACAAACAAGCATTTTTGCAAATCTATATAAAAATCAAAACTTAGCTTTTTCCTGTACGAGTTTGACTTGAAAGAGAGTATTGTTCAGTACAGATGGTGTCTTTTTATGCACTGGTGTGACTTGTCAGATCGAAACTTCGGAAGGCCATCTGCACTAAAAACATCGTAGGTACGATACACTACGTTCGAAAAGGAAAATTTGGGCGTGTTTTAATTTATCTCCAATCTTTTCGAACTCCATTTTTTTTGCCCTTTTATCTTTACATAACATACATAATCAGCCTATGATAGTCCACTGCTGGACGTAGGCCTCTCCTATAAAATATGCGTATATACGCATTGGAGGTAAATGCCCATAATTGCCACGCTGGGCAAGCGGATTTGCGATCGTAGTAATGTGTCCACTATGATGACGCTGCTGCCCATCATCGATCTTTTATCAAATAATGGTCAGTGACACTTCAATCCCTTAGTCGACTCTTACGACACCCGATGGAGGAGTTTGGTGACAAATGTATTCTTACTGCCGTCACCACCCGGCCAAAAAAAATCATACTATGTATCTTTAGTTGTATCTTTAGTTCGTAGTAAAACATCTATGCCAGTATGCGCCCGCGCACTCCAGCGAAAGCGAAGACGGGCAATTAAATACCGCACGTCTATACAGGAATGTCCACAGGAACAAGTGACAGCGCGATTGACAACTATAACAGGCGACGCAATTTGAATTTCTACTTTCTCTAGTTCCAGTCGTCATCGATGAGATTACCGGATGGGAGCATCCTCAAATCGTGGGACAATCGGTTTTGAACTAGTTCTATAAGTCATTATTTTTATGATAGCATTTAGTTATATATTTTAAAGGACGGTATTTCGGTAATGTTGGTCGGTGGAACTGGATTAGGCATGTAGTTATGTAACTGGTGGACGATTTTACGGTTTAAAGGTTGATTTAACCCGGGGAGCATGACCCAGGGTATCTCATACCCACCCCTGTCACTTATGTCAATAATGACAAAGTCTATTTTCCAATGACAATTTTTCACCTCATGCTCGCCGGGTTAATTATAGTCTGTCTAACAATTACTGGCAATAGAAAAAGGTGGCATTAAATTAAAAAAATCTAAGGGTACTCTCTCTTAACTAACCACCTACGTTTTTCTAATTTGCCCGCTTTTTCTACTGACACGGCAATTAGCCCAAATATATGTAAATATAAATTAAAGCTACGTTTGTTTTAAGCCACGCTGACTCATGCGTTTAAAAGCATTAGACTTCCATAACCCATAAACCTCTAATAAGAGTTTTCATCAGATTCTTCCAATGCATCGGTGACCTGGGAGTCTACCATATCATGTATTTGACAGTAAATCACAGGCAAACTTCTCTTTTTCATCAATACAATTGAAAAGAGACAAACACAAGATGTGCTAAAGGGGCTATCACGCCTTGTGCCATCAACTTGTCTAGCACTCGACGTAAAAACAAATTAAACCTATTATTACTAAAATACCGTAAAATCACCCAACTATAGTCCAATACTGCAAATATGGTCCATAATTTCCACTTCTAAATAAGCATCAGTCCAACCTTCTTTTTGACTTTGTTCAATTTATTTCACACCATCAGCCTATGATAGTCCACTGTGGGACGTAGGCCTCTCCTATTAACTATGCGTATAGACGCATTAGGAGGTCTCTCTCGCCATGCCCATGGCAAATCTTCCTTCAACAGCCTCTCAACACCGTCCCCAAATGACGGTGCAACGACCGTCCCACCCTTGTGGGATGCGAGCCGACCACAGCTGCAGTAGCAGAAACGCGGGAGCAGCCACACGTACTCCAGGAGGAGTATATTTGTATATTCAGTTCAGTAGACGCATTAGGAGGTAAATGCCCATAATCGCCACGCTGGGCAAGCGGATTGACGATCGCAGTAATGTCTCAACTATGATGACGCTGCTGCCCATCATCAATCTCTTATCAAATAATGGTCAGTGACACTTTAATCCCTTAGTCGACTCTTACGACACCCGCAGGAGGAGTTGAGGTGGTGACAAATGTATTATTACTGCCGTCACCACACGGCAAACACGTTTATACATTTTATTTATATCGTTTTTATTATTGTTGACCACACCTAAAGGAAGATATTCGACTAACTTTTGGAACATTGTTGACGTTTGTTCTATGTATATTTAGGTGGTTATATGGTATTTAGAATGACACCTTTTTGAAATCACACCTACCCTATTGAGTAATATATGGCTCAGTGAAAGCGTCGACCTACACGCGGAGCTAATCAAGCCGTACGTCGCAATTACCTATGTACTGATTTGAATATTCCGTTCGAAATTTAAATTTAGATTGTCGTCTGTCGTGAGTCATTCGATGACACTTGAATGAATGACGAAAAGCTCGTTACGCGTAGGCTTCATTAGAGCATCAACAGTTGTATACGTTATGTTTAACAGTTAATAGGCTCTAGGTCCTATTTTAGAATCAAAAATATACAACATTTTAAACAAAATTCCGTCAGCTTAGTTAGTTAGTTAGTTAGTTTTACTGGGCTTTTTCCGCAACTCGACAACCATTGTGCCTTTTTTGCGTGATAGCGAGGTAGCCCTATTCCAACCATCCAAGCTCCTCCACGAAACTCAGTGTATGTTTCAGGTTGCTAAATGCCTCCTTTATACGTAGTGTCTGTGGAGTTCCCAAGTGCCTACTCCTGTATACCTCTACCTGTTTACAATCTAGAAGAATATGTTTTGCTGTTTCCTCCTCTTCCATGCAGGCCCTGCACATAGGACTATCTGTTTTGCCCATATTGTGCAGGTGTTTGTTTAAAGTGTTGTGTCCGGTGATCAATCCTACTATTTTCCTCAGTTTGTGCCTGGGTGTTCGTAGTAGGGTTTTCGTGATTTTACAGTTTTCCGTCAGCTTTTGCCGTAAGTCAGATTTTCTCTTGAGATTCCTCTCTTTATTTAGCTCGTGCTTCAATTTACATTCCTCTGTTACCTATTTATTGTTTACCACCCTCAATACACAATGTACTAGCACTTGTGCTATTATGCATTATTTGAGTAGGTGCATACACTGACTCAAGAACCTTCCCGCCCCAACGGCCATCGGTTCTACGCGCAATGTGCCCCGCCCACTGCCACTTCAGTTTAGCGATTCGGAGAGCTATTTCGGTTACTTTGGTTCTGCTGCGGATGGTCTCATTTTTAATCCGATCACGCAGAGAGACTCCTAGCATAGCCCTCTCCATTGCCCTTTGGGTGACTTTGAGCCTTCTTATGAGGCCGCTGGATGCGGGTGGCGCAGGACCGGTCATTGTGGCAATCGTTGGGAGAGGCCTATGTTCAGCAGTGGACGTCTTTCGGCTGATATGATGATGATGATGATGATGATGATACACTGACTGATCAAATCATGTCTACTCGTAATGTCTGCTAAGAACACAATCGTAAAATCATTTAAAAATAAAATATTACAAAATTACGCAAAACAGACACAAGAGGTATTAAAAAGCTCCCTTTTCCTCCTTCTTTCTCTTCCTCTCTAGATTCTCTCTGATTCTTCTTGAGGATCGTACTGGTAGATACAAATTTGTTGAATTGTCTATCAATATTTGACATAGCTTACTTGTGAAACTAAGTCTAAAATCAGCAAAGGAACTGTTCTTTCCACTGACCCCAGTAAACAGAGCGAAGATATCTAAACGCACGCTCCAACAAAGTGTCCGTACCTTTTAAGAAGATAAAGGCCTGCTTTTGTAACAGAACTGGTTGGACTGGAAGCCAGTTCGCTAAATTAGAGGCACACGCTTTAGGATTTCCCCCTTTCTTGCGTTTCGCCGACAATTTGTAACGCAACAGGCTACATTTTCGCAATGTCCCGATTGAATGGACCACTTAGCTTGATAATATTGAATTTATTATTTGGTTTGCCTTTTATTCGATGTTCTATTGAATTGAATCTTCTTATTAACAAGTGTTACGTTTGATAAAGCGAAAGGATGATGGTGAAGTTCTTCTGATTGTAATCTTTGGCTTTCATATTTAATACCTATTCAGAGTGTTCAAACTTTGAAGAAGGGACTAGAATATTCATGTACAACCGCAGGTATACAATAAAATAATATTATTATGCCTGTGTAATTCTAAATAAAGGTGCATTTAGACCAAACGAGTATTCGCTCAAACTATCCCCCACTCTACGAAATCAACGAATTTCGAGTTATTTATAGTTTCAGGTAAAGAATTACACAATTAAATTACGTATCCAGAAATTGAGAGCAAAAATATTTAAAAAAGCGACATGCAGATAGGTATGTCACATAATTATTGTTACGTGTATTACACTGTTACATATTCAAACCAGAACCAAGCTAGCTCACATTCACACCATCAAATTAAAAGTATAGGTACTCCTTTTAAGCATTTGGGTCAAAATTATTTTCGTTGTCTTATTTTGTGTCCCTGAAAAACGTGACGCAGGGGTGATTTTCGTATGAGATGATGTTTTGTTTTCAATTTCTGATGTATGGATTAAAATCAAACGTGAAAAATAAATAAAAATGCACCGGATTGTTTTTATACACTGAATCGAAACTACTAGCTTGACAGAGTGGTATGAAACAAGACAAAGAAAATTTTGACCCATTTCTCAAAAAGTTTGTACATTTGGATCACGTCTTCGATATTGATAAAAATTGGTAGGCTGGTAGAGTCAATGATGCTGAACGAGATGCACCTCACCACATATACCAAAATGTCCCGAAATTACTTTACCAGTGTACCAAATTTTATAAATTTCGATGAAGTGATCCAAATGTTTTTGAGAATTGCACTTTTAATGGGGTGCTACTTCAAATATGTGAAGGATCTACGGAAAGAACATATTGTCTAGTCAATTCAAATTACAGAAGGAAAAACCACCTTACTTTTAACAGAATAAGGTGTGAATTTACCCTGATTTTTTTAGGCACTGGACATGTTTTTTCCGTGGACCCTTCATGTAGTTTTCATACTAGCCGCTGCACCGCAATTTTTACTAAGCTGGATTTAGTAATACATAAAAAACTACATTTTATTCAGACGTAAAGATAGTTTAAAAGTACCTACCTACCTTAACTTACCACTATATTTTACAAAAAAATATTGTGATAAAACTGCATAAATAAATTATTACTGTTTCACGATACATCTAAAATATTGTTGTTTGTTGATTGCTATATAGCTCGAATTACTTTCAAGATATTAATAGTTGAATAGTTAGATTTGACTAGAGTTCTGATGCTTTGTTCTGCCACCTGATGCATGATTCATTTAAGCCAGTGGTCTCATGTTTCACCTACTAATCGCAATTTCAACACTAATTTATTGTTACCTTTTACAGAAACATCCACCTGAGTCATTTCAACCACAATGCTTATTCGCAATTAAAACATTCATTGTAAGTGTCACTTTTGGAACGAAGTCGTATATTTCAATTTGACACATCGCAGCTATCATGTAGTGTGTAAAGCACGAGTTATGTTTAAATATTAATATGTCGCCATATATAGAAGGTGCGCTTAGAATCAACTGCCTTGTATTCAATGGTTGGAGTAGCTATTTGTGTTATATGGGAGCAAAAGTATTTACTTCACCTATTTATTTTTTACTCCACTGGAGTAGGAATAACTTCCATAAGAAAATATTGTAAAATCTCATAAACATGACACAAATAATATTACTGTAAATCATAATCTAGCGTAAAAGCATCTGTGAAATTGCTTTTCGTATACAGATAAAACTTCCAAATACCTCCTAGCGAACCTATTCTGTGTCCCACAACCTTACAGGCTTCTTACCTCTTCGTAAAATAAAGTTATGCTCAATGTAGTCGTTAAGAAAGGGAGAAACTTCTGCTAGTGTTTTGAAAAAAAAAATAGGCCATAGATACATTTACTGTAGTTTTAGAAACACGTCAAGATTGACCCGTAATTTTGTTACGCAAAAAAAGAATGACATCTTAAGTATAATTTGGCGTCCTCTTAAAACCACACCTTCAAAATATCTGGTATAGGTTATGAAAGCGTCGCAAAGTTCCTCTTTAAAAGCTTGTACCTAAAACTAATTAAAAATAGTTTAAATTACATAAATCTATTCATCGAACATATAAATTGCGAGATATCTTAGTTACAATATTTTGCATAAGCCAAAGGCTAACTGCAGGGGCATTTCATCTTGTCAGACTAGTCGTTCAAATTCCTTAAAATAAATATGGCCGCTAACATTTCCCTTAGTTTGATAGTCATCATCCTGTCAATCAGTCTGTTAAACAAGAAATCGTAAACATTGTAGTGCGTGAGTAACGCATGCTGAGGATCAATTTACCCAATTAGAGCCGATTACATAGATGCTTGTCAGGTATGCCGTTGTTGTGACATCTGCCTTATGCGCGGTTCCGGCACTAGGTATATGAGACTTATGGTCTGGGATCGAAATGTGGATCTGGCTTAATGCACTGCGTTCCTGCATGTTAGGATTAATTTTTATTGGTCTAAAGGCTCGTCTATAATGTCCAAAGCTTACGTCTTGATTTTCTAGGAAACCGTAGTCTCAATATAGCTATTTCATTTAATATGCTTTAGTAGTGCTCTGATTCGGTATACTGTAGGGTTGAATGCAAAAGAATTGTACATAAAGAGGTCTTTATTGAAAACAGAGTTTAACGTCATCATTTTTGTATTACGATGTTGAATTTTGTTTCCCAACTTTTATCACTGAAAAAAGGCCACAAATTCAAATTTTCTATGAGCGACAGAGTATACCACATGTTGGTATGTCTAACTTTCGTTACATAATTGACGCATTCTCGATTTTTTTAATCGATCCTAAATAGTTCGCTAGAAACAAGTCCTAAAACTATTGCCATCAACGACAAGCATGCAACTCAGTTGAGTCTACCGTAGTCTCTGGGTGCCTGCATCTCCAAAGGCAGCTATTACTACATCGACGGCTGAGTGATCCCGATTCTCCGTCCTCAAGTGAACACACTGCATCCCCTATAAGCACTCTAGCTACTATTCTATGGTTTGGGTCTAGTGCTATTTATTTAGCTGTTTTCCGTAAGGCGCAGACACCGGCGTAGCCGGGTTTTGCTCCATTTGAGTGAGATTGCAATTTGTGATCGTACCCTACCTCATTTAAGAGATGACATTATTACGCAGTGCCCATAACTCTTGGACATAGTTTAAAGAAACTTGGATATGTCTAGAAATATGGTTAAACAGTTATTTCATTTTCATCTCTCAATAATATAAGATCTGTAATAAATTTTTCTCGAGCTGTTTGAACACACGCGCCATTCAAATCCAGATCCAAAAGGGGATAAATTGACACTGGAACTAAGGTATGCCTAAGTGCTGATTTTCAACAAATGAGAAAGTAGCTTCCGGTATAACATACTCTCATAATTAATGCCCACCCCCTTAACGAAATCCTGGCGCATACACTGTGTTCGATGCACTTATGACTATTTTCGACTTTCAAATATTAGCATCATACCAAAGAAGTTACTGCTAGTAGTGGAACATCGCACGATAGGGTTGCCAATGTTCAAATGAACCTTTATTATAATAATATCATGCACCTGTATGAACGGCTAATTACCAGAGTTTATTACACTATTAGCACGGATTGCGAACACGATAACATACGCGTAGCTTCCGCCAACATACCATCGGAGCCTATTTATCATAGACTCTACAATTTAAGTGAGCTATGTGCTTGCGACTCCAGCCCCGTAAAGGATGACAGAGTGACATGTCTTCAAAGCAGTGATGCAACACTTCACAGAATCCTAGAGAATCTTACGCTAAAAAATAAAGTGCGATCGACTACTCGACTTTGTAACTTTAATTACGAAGCAACCATATAGAGAAGATGTCGTTGATTAAGCCGCGCGAATATAGCTTTTAATTGCAACGTAATTGAACATTTGACTAGACTAATTGATGTTCGGATCCCGACGCGTACTAAGTTGATTAAACACTTTTGAAACGGACGTATGTGACCGGCGGTATCCGTTACGAATAACTTTGGCTCAATTCCGTTTAATGTGAGAATTTTGTAATGCATCCATCGGTCCAAAAGGAAAAGTAAACGGTGACGGGATGAAGGCTGTATTCATAAAAGTCACTCATGATATCGTGTCCTGTGACTTCGTTAATTGGGATTATAAATTAATTAGCCCCTTAATTAGAACGAATTAGTGCCTATTGAGATATTGAGGTGCAATCTTGTATATATTTACGAGTAATATTAGGAGTGAATACTGATTAGTCATGTAATATTAAATCAATATACATTTATACAATATATAAGGTCCTAATTTATTAGATGCAGATATTTTTACAGCTGATAGTACTCGGTCTCTGGAGTATATTAAACCATGAAACATTATAGCTTTTACGATGTTTTTTGGAGAAAACGGAAAAACAAATTTGCTACGTAAAAACACCCTGTTTATGTGATTATTAAATAAAAACTCATTGAATAGATTCTAGTACCTCTTTTACGTACCATTTAACTGGAACTGGCCACTTCACGTCGATAAATTAAATACTTGATTGTCAATGTCTTCTTATTTTCCGTTGGATTGTGTCGTTTGATGACATGACAGACAGTGTTATTGTGACATGTGATAATGCACAAGATGATTTTTTTTAGACGAAATTATAATTATTTTTTGTTAGGAAAATGGAATCAAAAAAATTATATGAAAAGATTTCTTAATTTATATTTAAAGTTAATTATTTTAATGTAAAGTATCATGTGTTAATTTATCTACAACTAATAAATTAGGACCTTATATAGGTATACTTACATGAGTAAGATGATATTGAGCTGCATAGTTATCTAATTTAAATATAAAGATACACTTCATATTTAACTTACAATTACAGGTATTATGCTTATACAGGGTGTTGCCTGTAACAGGAGCAAAAAATCAAATGGAAGACTCCTCTGACTGCCTCTAGTTATTCGCAAAAGGTCCCAGTGGTTTAAAGTTATCCATTAAGGAGAAACAGTATGTTAAAGTTACGACCTATGAGTGATGTATCTAGGTATCACAACATTGTACCTTATTAATGATTAAACATATTGGTAGTTCAGTGGACATAAAACTAAATGAGCTAAAAAGTTTTTTTGAACTCATGGTTTTTTAACTGGTTTAGCAAAAAAAAATTTTTTTTTTGTGTTGCACCGATTTAACTTTTTTGGTATAAGTCGACTGCAGTAAAACTACATAAAAAAAAGGAAAAAAAAAATTTTTTTTTTTGCAAATTTTTTTTTTTTTTTTTAAGTTTTAACTATTAAATTATGACTATTTATTGGGTTATTAGTGTACCGTTTCATTTTTTGCTCCTGTTACAGGCAACACCCTGTATGATTTGGATGGCGTATTCTTAACTGCTGAGCCGCCGAAACTCATTATTCAAATTGGCAATAAAACATTGCGAAATTATGATCTGAAATAAACTGAATATTTAGTTTGGTGATTAACTATTTAGGTGTGCTCCCGGTTCTGGCTTTCTATACAAATACAGTACCAGCACCGGGAATT
>JALPQI010014207.1:0-29898 GCA_025490895.1 Thaumatotibia leucotreta | reverse complement strand
TAACGATGTAATAAGACAATGTTAAGAAAAAGATGAGGTGATTGGTTAGTTAGGTTAGAACTACGATCTTGACTACCGTTCATTATTGCTGTGGCAAACTGGGTAAGGTTAGACTAGAACAATTGCGATCTCATTAGGAATTCACTGCTACGACAAAGTGGGTTAGGTTAGAACTGCCATCTCATTATTAAGTCACTGCTATATCAAAGTACGTTAGGTTACGTTAGAACTGGGTAGGACAAAGTGGGTTAGGTTAGGTTAGAACTGCCATCTCATTAGTAAGTCACTACTATCTCAAAGTACGTTAGGTTAGGTTAGAACTGCCATCTCATTAGTAAGTCACTACTGTATCAAAGTACGTTAGGTTAGGTTAGAACTGGGTAGGACAAAGTGGGTTAGGCAAGGCATCGGTCTCACCGCGAGCTACTAAGCTATGAACTGTCGGCTACAAACACGAACAAAAGATACGCACTCCCGTGTAAATATAAAATATTTTAAAATAAAAATAAAACCGCCTTCAAAAATTCGCCCAAACTAAAAAGTCAAAAATAATTTTAGTTCCTACTTCTTAGGATTTCCTACACAAACCTTTAAACCTTTTACCCTATTCATTGAAATAAAATATTATGGCTAGGTACCCTACAGATTTCTTAGAAGTCGGTGCCAAGCCAAATACGTTCATTCAGGTATATATTAGATAGAGCTTTGTAACTTACTGTGACTCTGATTATGTTTTTATCAACAGAATGTTCTACCTCAGTCATTTTGATGAAAGCATAACCGGAGTGACAGTAAGTTACAAAGCTCTAGCCTCTATCAAATACAGTTATATACTCGCGAAGAGAACATATTTGGCTTGGCACCGACTTCTAAGAAATCTGTAGGATACCTAGCCATAATATTTTATTTCAATGAATAGGGTAAAAGGTTTAAAGGTTTGTGTAGGAAATCCTAAGAAGTAGGAACTAAAATTATTTTTGACTTTTTAGTTTGGGCGAATTTTTGAAGGCGGTTTTATTTTTATTTTAAAATATTTTATTTTTTGCTTTTTAGTAGTGTAAAATCGTTATTTAGTATGCTCTAAATACTTATAATTAGAATGTACTGCACTGTAATAGGCCAGAAAACCTGAACTGGATACCTTAAATATTCAAAGAATTATCCCATTATGAAGGAGATATACATTGTATCATCAGCAAGTATGAATAATTTCAAAGATTATAGGTAACAGCCTTAGCATGCCTATATTATTTAAAGAATCACTTACCGCTAACCAACATGTCATAACTACTAAGCAAACACTTAAATATATATATTCAAAGAATTATCCTCCAACTCCTAATAGTTAAGGAGTTATACCTTTCGTCATCAGCTCACCAACATGAGACTATGACCACCTAAAGGCAAATACTCAAATAGCTTCCAAAATACATGAACTGTGTTATATTTAAAGAATTATCCCCCAACTCCTAATTTCTAAGGAGTTGTACCTTCCATCATCAGCTCACCGACATGAAAGGATGACCACCTAAACGCAAATACTCGAATAGCTTCCAAAATACATGAAATATGTTATATTTAAGGAATTGTCTCCCAACTCCTAATCTCTAAGGAGTTGTACCTTTCATCATCAGCTCACCAACATGAAAGGATGACCACCTAAAGGCAAATACTCAAATAGCTTCCAAAATACACGAAATATGTTATACTTAAAGAATTATCCCCCAACTCCTAATTGCTAAGGAGTTGTACCTTCCATCATCAGATCACCAACTTAAAACGTTCATGACTAGACGCAAATACTTGATTAGTCTTCGAAAATAAATGAAAAATGTCATGTGTGCCTACAACATTTGAAGAGTTCCCTCGATTTCTCCAGGATTCCATCATCAGATCTAGATTCGGTGACAATGGGACCAACTAGAAGGTATACCCATTCAAACAAAAAAAGAATTTTTCAAATCGGTCCACGCGTCTTCGAGTAATCGGGGAACATACATAAAGAAAAAAAAAAGATTTCGACGAATTGTAAACCTCCTCCTTTTTGAAGTCGGTTAAAAAGAGAGTGTCTCTTTTATTTACACGGGAGTGCGCATCTTTTGTTCGTGTTTTTTAACCGATAGCTCGCGGTGAGACCAGTGCCTTAGGTTAGAACTGCCACCTTATTAGTAAGTCACTACTATATCAATGTAAGTACGTTAGGTTAGGTTACAATTGCGACCTTATCAGCAATTGACTGTTATGACAAAGTGGTTTAGGTTAGGATACAACTGCGACCTCAGCAAGTCAGCAGTAATTCACTGCTATGGCAAAGTGGCTTCGGTTAGGTTAGGTTAGAATTGCGACCTTGTTAGATTAAATTATGCTCAATTAGTAAGTCTACAGTAGAGTAAATTGTATTTCCATTTCAACAATTATAAAGAAAAAGAAATGTATTTTCCTTTACTGTCATGGCAAAAAACTCGACAAGAAAACGTTATGCATATCTTGCACGGGAAAGAGAGGGCTGGAAGATACTCCAACGACAAGTGAATAACTCTGTGATGATGATGATGAAGGTGACCGTCTGTTCATTATAAGAAAAAGATTTGAGAGTTCAACCCACAGTCCCTTATATTCCAGTATGTGTGTCTATTTGTCCGTCCGTGGCTAAGCTCGGCGATCGTTAAGGTGCATGCAGGCCAAAAGAGCATTCGCTGTTCTAACCCCCAATTCGATCCGAAATTCGATCGTTACACGAAACGAGATTCGTTGAATTCGTAGAGTGGGGGATAGAACAGCGAATGCTCTTTTGGTCTGCATGCACCTTTAGTATCAACTAGAAAGCTTAAATGTGGCATGTACATGTATATTTTTATACCACCGACATCGACAGAACGATGAAAAAAATGAAATTTTACGGTAAGTATCTATAGAGGACACGTAAAATGATGATGTTTTATTTGCACTTTCACCTTATGGTATGTGGTGTCTTTAGGTATGTGACCTTGTCATCAAAAGCGGTTGTTTATGCAATATAGAAATAGATAAAAATCTCTTGAAAACTCCAAATAATTGTGCCAGGGAGACACTAAACTTATTGTTAGAATAATATTTATTTTACGTAATGTATACCGTTTTTTAGTGTGGGGATACAACAGGAACCCCTGTCTCTCTATATCTCCGTACACTGCTAACTTTAGTGATCGTTAGTAAATACCTACTAATAATATATATTTGGAATGAATGAATGAACGAATGAATTAATGAATGAATGAAAAGTTAAATAATTAAACGTAAAGTTTAATTAAATAAACGTTAGTTATGCACGTCGATAGATGCGTAATAAGTCGTTCTCATTTCTTGTTAGATTTGCGGATAAGTTCGAGCATTTTTTGAAGGGGTAGTAACAAAAAAATGCTAGTAATTTGTATTTTAGTCTACTATTATTTATTGTACTGGTGAAAAAGTAACCCTGTATATCTATGTATTATTCATTATATCGTCGTTCATCACAAATAATAGCGCTTGTTGTCGGACGGTAAAATGCACACTACACAGCGGTCTTGGGTTCAATCCCCAGCCCGAATCATTTACTTTATTTTATAAGCTTATGTATGTCATATTATATTATATTCACAAGTCCTTTACGGTGAAGGAAAACATCGTGACGAACCTCCATACATCTGCGATAAAAAACAAGGATGTATTGTATGTGAGGTCTCCAACAAGTACCTACTGGGCCAGCGTTGGCACCACGCAAAATATGCACGTTTGATGTCGAGACGCTAAAAAATGCCCTGAATACAATACAATCCAAAAATACCGACACCACAAGTCTTAATGGAGCGTACCGTTTACTAGGCCGATGTGTGTGAAAATGTCCCAGGATATTGATTTTTTTGTGTGTGACTAGACGAAAACTATGCATCATGGGCTATGATCGAAATGATCATTTTTTCACAAGGTTGATATTTAATATGCTCCTACTCGTAAACAAAGGGTAGCATTTCTTGCTGGTCACAGACCACCTCCTGTAGACTTTCATTACCTATAAGGCGACTCGCAGTCACCAGCAGTTATATTTCTCGCACTGATATACTTAGACGCGGCGCTCGTCGTGCTTGTTCAGTTGCGACTAAGTAACAGACCCGTAAATAGCGCTCGTTTTTGGCAATAAAAAAGCCGAAAAAGTGCATTTCACTGCTTTACATGGAGTGTTGTGTGAATTGGTATGCAAAGACAACAAGAAGTTCTAATTTAAAAATATAGATTAGCGGCCCATGCTGAAAAAAATATGGGTCATTTGAACCACCAGGTGACCTACCTAGAACGATATAAGAGCATAAAATAATAAGATTCAGCACTATGCCGTCACTTGTAAGCTGTCCAACTGACTCCTGGTGAGAATTTAAAAGTACAGGTAGAGTGAGTACATTTTGGTCATATATTTTTGTACGGCATTCTTACCACCGATAGATCCATGAAAAATAATAAGAAAACGCACAGTGCCGTACAAAAATTGTGCGCCACAAAGTCTGATTTTTTTTTTATTTTCCGACTATCAACAGGGTAAATTTGGTCATTTCATTTTGTACGGCATCTGTGTCATATTATTTCAATACTGCTTCTAATCCATTATTTCGCAACGCCGTACAAAAATGATGTACCAAGGGGAAAAAATCGAGGGTTGCAATCCCTTCTCTTTCCGTGGTCCAGGGGGTGATTTGATACAACATGAAATAAATTTATTTTGAAAGTATTTTATGCATAGATAATATTTTTTCATATGCCGTATATTTTCGTTGGTCCAAAGGGAAAAAAAAAAAACTGTACGAAATGTAAGGTGATTTTTTTTATACGGCATTTAGATATTTTATTTTTACTAATAGTCATAGTCTTTTCTTGATTCTAGGTTCCTAGTTAGAAACTATAAAAGTGATGACGTCATAGGTAAATAAATCTTTACATCTTAAATTTGTACGTAAGACTTGGATTTTGACATATTTATGTTTCAGAAAATAATAGATAAGTTAATTCGGACGTCGATGAAGACGTTGATTCCGATAACAACTGAGTAACTGATTCCAATACTGCATAAATTTATCTAATTTCTTAAAAAAAAAATATTATTATCATAAAATATATAGATTTTTCTAAAAAATCATTGTTTTATTTATTGACATCATTACAATGAAACAAATCAATTATATATTATATGTATGTATCAATAACGTTTGAAGTGTATATTAAACCAAAAAGTATACATAACTGTTGATACTGGGATTTTTCATTTTCAATTCTTGGACATAATATACACAACGTTTCAATTCTGCTAGACGTCATAGTGATTTTATCATATTATCAATTGTTCTCTTCAAAAATATGTTAATACCGCACTGCATCAGATGGCCATAAAGTACCGTTAAAATTGTAGCGTGACTTTCATCAGCCTAAAATATATGGTCTGCATAAAAATGTACGGCATTATTTTTTCCTAATTTATCTCATCATCATCATCATTTCAGCCAAAACACGTCCACTGCTGGACATCTAATTTATCTATGTTAATGTTATTTAAAACAAGGGATAAAATGTAAAAAATTGCTATATTTCATTAATCTATGATATTTATACTTTTACATTAATTTGCAAAATTTCAGCTTTTGTATTTCTCTATAATTCTTTTTAGAACGGTTTATTTTGAACGGCAATACTATGTAAGGATTGTGTTTTACAACATCATGTTAAAAAAGAAGTTCCTGTACAGGATCAAATGATTTTACAGCTGTAAAAATCAAGGATACGATGAAATGAAGATGATTATTGATATACATTCAAATGGACTATCATTTTTTGACAGCAATATTTTTAATAGTACTTTTGAGTGCTAGATTATGTTTTGGAACCGAAGTCGTACTTTTGTAAATCACCCCCTGGACTACGGAAAGAGAGGGGATTGCAACCCTCGATTTTTTCCCTTGTCGCATGATTTTTGTACGGCGTTGCGGAATAATGAATTAGAAGCAGTATTGAAATAGTATGACACAGATGCCGTACAAAATCAAATGGCCAAATTTACCCTGGTGAATGTCGGAAAATAAAAAAAAATCATACTTTGTGGCGCACAATTTTTGTACGGCACTGTGCGTTTTCTTATTATTTTTCATGGATCTATCGGTGGTAAGAATGCCGTACAAAAATATATGACCAAAATGTACTCACTCTACCTGTACTTTTAAATTCTCACCAGGAGTCAGTTGGACAGCTTACAAGTGACGGCATAGTGCTGAATCTTATTATTTTATGCTCTTTTATCGTTCTGGATAGGTCACCTGGTGGTTCAAATGACCCATATTTTTTTCAGCATGGGCCGCTAGTCTAATAGACTGAACTACATTCCGCAGAAAAGTCATACTACATAGTACTTCTGTCCCATTTATCAAATCAAAAATGCAATGTGCTATTGCTTTCTTACGAAGCACGTGTACCATTAGTGGTGGGACAATGTTGGTTTCGTTAATTACCGTGACCACGTGCTTTGTTTAAAGTAAGTTTAACCGGGTTTACGGAATAGAGATGAAAATAAGGATTGATTTTTAGCAATGTAACATTTTACAATCTTTTTTAGATTAGATTATTCAGTAGTAAGCTGTAGTTTGTAGTTTTTTACGTAGTTAGTAGTAAGTAAACAAGTCGTTTGATTCAAATTTTTTATAGTTTATTGTGTAAGTACGTAATGTGGACAGTTTTTTTAACGCAGGTTTTTTGAGTCAGGAACGCTCATCGCCCATGTGATTCCACCGATGGGCCTGACAATGATTGATCTCGAAGGCAGTACGAGGGCACTCGGAGTTGATTTGACATCGATAAATGTTATGTTGGCTTTTTAGTATTATCTTGGTATGCAGTTGGGTTCCGTGTCATAAGATAGGCCTGATGATGAAATTGGACGAAGTTTGAGGGAACTCGGAATAGGTTTGAGACAATGATATCCTACGATGACTTTATAGGATGAGCAGTTAGGTCAAATACCACAAGATAGGCCTGATGATGAACTTGGAGTAAGTGCGAGGGAACTCGGAGTTGGTTTGAGATAATGATATGTTCTGTTGGCTTTTTAGGATCCTCTTGGTGAGCATGTGTCAAATATCACAAAATAGGCCTGATGATGAATTTGGAGTAAGTGCGAGGGAACTTGGAGTTGGTTAAGGATAATGATATGTTGTGTTGGCTTTTGAGGATTAGCAGTTGGGTCAAATACCACAAGATGGGTCTGGTGATGAACTTGAAGGAAGTTCGCGGGAACTCGGAGTTGGTTTCAGATAATGATATGCTATGTTGGCTTTTTAGGATTAGCAGTTGGGTCAAATACCACAAGATAGGCCTGATGATGAAGTTGGAGGAAGTGCGAGGGAACTCGAAGCTGGTTAAAATCATCATCAATATTATCGAAGCAGATGTTAAAACTAACATGAAAATGTTTATCACAATATGTAACTATTATGTAGATGACACGTGTAACAATGATAAAATGGTGTTAAAAAAGTGATATTTCTTGGACGTGAGAAAAACAATAGTTTCCTTGGGTTGCGGTGTTCTGTTCCGTTAGAATTGGAGATGTGCTATAATTACTTATTCTGTGGTGAAAGTGAGTCTGTTATTTATATACTAACTTAGAAATTAGTAAATGTGTATTGTACAGGTTAAAGTATATATTCATTTGTTACTTAAGTACCAACTAGTTAATCTGCCATATCTGAGGCAGCCCTGTTGCGTGATTGTGCGAGTTGCGCTTGTACAAACATACCCGTACGCACACATAGGCACAGACAAATGTCAGATTTAGTTTTTGTATGCCGTATCCACCCTGTGACATAATTGTATAATTGGGCATGTAATTCAGGATAATATTTTTTCACAGCTCCATTTCGTCACAGGTTTTTTTTCTTCGTGGCATTTTTAAATCACTCGGCAATAATTATTTTGTGAAAAGAGTTATCGGTATGGTTAAATTAATCGACATCCTTTCCAATAAGCGACAATATCAAATAGCAAAATTGGCTAAGCAGGTATACCCACTAAAGTTAAGTATGGAGGGTAGGTATTAGAAATGAGAAATAAATAATGTTGATAAATTTAAACCTTATCCCCTGATCTGTGTAGGCGTCCTGAAAGGACGTCTGTCACCAATGTAATTGAAATTTGAATTTTATTTTCAAGGTTTATTTTCCAGTAGTAGGTACTTTTTTGACAGACCACATATATATGTGTATATATATACATGGGTTACTTTTTCACCAGTACAAAAAATCAACATACGTAATAGTAGTCCAAGTTACAGAATACTAGCATTTTTTGTTAGTAGGTACAAAATAACTGAAATACCAATAAAAAAAAAAAAAAATTATTGATTAATTTCCTTATAGCTAGTATGACAAAGTGCTATTATTATTATATATTAGGAATTATAGTTGTGACGCGCCTGAACTAGGAAGATCCTGTATCTCAGGCAAAGATATTATAAACTAATTATGAGAGCAAATTAACAAAATAAAATCATACAGATAAAAGACAAATATTAAATTCGATTATCACTTGTAACAGGTGATACCTACAAAATATTTAGGTATATTCAATTTACATATTATGCAGTTTATTTTAGATTCGACATTACAAATATTGCAACGTCAACGACAATGCGCACGGGCAAAGTAAAGTAGGTCGAATAGTAGCACGTAATTATTTGCTTACATAGCGACAGGTGTTTAGGTTAGTGGGTTATTGATTATGTTATGTTAGAAATTTAGTACATTTTTCTAGATAATAATAGGCTAAATAATATGATCTTAGCTAAAAATTTAGGCCCCCTCATAGTCGACTGAGAAAATGTATCGACGCTCGGCCATTTTCCTTGCTGGACACTCTGGATCTCCTGTCTTGTGGTCGTTGGGCTTCTTATAGAGCTTACATGTTGCGCAGCTGGGACGTTCTCCTTTGAGAGGGCACGCCTTGTCCGAATGTCCTATACTACAACAATGTGCACATGTTTGTTCTGGTTGCTTACAAGTCTTGGCGGCGTGGCCATATTGCTGACATTTGAAGCATCTAGTGACAATAGTGAAGTCTTTCACAGGACAAGATGACCAATTAATGAAAACTCGGCCCTGAGTAATGAGAGCTTTGCGGATTAGGGCTGGTACTTCTATGACGTAGTTACAGGTATCCGCATCTTTCTTACCAGACTTATGGCTTAGTTTAATACTAGTTAAGATGTTGTCCCTAGTTAAGTCTGTGAGCTTGTCGGCAAGATTTTGGTCATACAAGCAATTATAAACATCTTGTTCTCGTAGAGCTGCCGGTACGCCCACTATTACAACTCTGGGCCTGCGCTTAAAGGGTTCATTGACGGTGAGGTCCGGGGAAGTGGTCTTGAAAGTCCGTTTCAGTTTTTCGATATCATCCTTGGAGTCGGTGCTAATGATAACTCCACCATTTCTTACTTTACGTAGTGCTCTGACGTGGAGTTTCAATTGTCCGGGATTAATCAGCGTTTGTACTAAGCTCTTCGTATCTTCGCTCGATTTGGAATTATCTTTAGGGTAGATTGCCACTGAGCTCAAATTGCTAGGACGGATCTGACTATTATTATTCGTTTTTACCATGTCGGCGAAGGAAGGCGGCGCATCGGTAGCAGGTCTGGTTGAAGTCTCGACCGTTAGTTTGAGGGCTCGGATGGATTCAGATAGGTCTAGCTTTTCTTCAAGAGAATGGAGGTCACGTTGTTGTAGCAATGCTTTCTGTTTAAGTGCCTGATAATTAACCGCCAAGTTTCCAGTACCATGGGCTACTTTACGGCAGAGATTGTGGATTTTTAATTTTTGGTCAGAGTTCAATTTACCCTCGGTCGAAATGCAACATATTTCATTCAGACACTGCTCAATGGCACTCATCCAGTTCTGAATTTCCGGCGTAGATACAGCGTCGAGGTTGCTCTGCACTCTAGCACTTGTCGTTAGGTCATCTTGATTTCTGGCGGTTGAAGGTACTGGAGTGGAGGGAGGGCTACGTTGCATCTTCGAACTTCTGGAAAATGGGCTGTTGTCACCCATTGTTAACTCGATGGAAACACTATGAGTCCATTTTTATTTGCACTGCCCGATCACGTGTGACACAGATCGTGAGAATCGAGGTCAATATTTAATTCGTACGATTTTAAATTGCAAAGTAATAGGTAATAACACGACTGTTTGCCTCGACGGATTAATGAACAATGTTTTAACTTATCCGCAAACCTAACAGGAAATTTGGACGCATTGCGCATTATCAATGTGCATAACTAGCAAAACACACGAACTGGCAACTATTTATTTAAAACGTCATCGCACGCGGCATGGCGGGTTGGAAAAGCGGCGGCGGTAATGTGCATCGAGTATCAACTTATCATTATGACTTGGCAAAAATATCTTACTAGATCCCAATTCCTCCGTCTTACTTGCACGGGCTTAGGCCCGTCAAAATAAAGAATTTTTCTGTGTGTTATAAATAGACCCCGGTATCGGAGGTGCAAAATAATAGCTGTCAAGTTCTTACTTAGGGATAGGTAAAAACATTTTGTGATGTCGAAATCGATACTCGATTTTTTGTAAAAAAATTTATTTATGTACAGTGGCGTTCAGAATTGCATGGACAATTGATGAATGAATTCATTCATAAACTGTCCATGCAATTTTGAACTCTACTGTACAAGGACCATTTATTTGTATCCCTTTTTTTGGGATCTATGATAATAATTAACATTTAATATATAAATCATTACTATTACAATACAAATCTCTGGTTAATAATGTTTCGAGTTGCACAACATTGAATAAAAACTTTTGAGATATTAAATACTTATAATAAATTATTTATGTCAATAGATAGTCAAGTCATCTTACAACGATGTCTTCGATTATTTAGCCGTGTTCACGAGTCTATTCGACTAAAATATTTTATACAATAGAAAGTGGAGTGACTTCTTGCTGAACACCCTGAACTTCAAAAATGAATGAAAAACATATAATATACAATTTGCAGAATACACATCATTTCCAGATGTTGGAATATAAAAAAGCACATTCAACAACGTATGTTCTACTAATATTGATTATCTAATAAAGGATATTCCATTCCAATATTTGTAATCTTGTATATCTTGCATTGCAACTCAAACTTGTATGAAAACACCCGTAAAAAAAGAAAAAAAATAAAACCAATTAAACTGTAACCGAAATATGCTTAAGTTTTTCGTCAGTTGTAACATACTTTGGACCAAATTCGAAAACCCAAACTTCAGAAGGTTCATCGACAATTGCCTCAATAAAAAGTATGGCGATGTTACATAACATTAAATAAATATTTTGTTGATTTTGTAATTATGTAGTCCTAGTTTATATCGTAAATAGGTGCGTTTAATTAAAGTCTTAGCTTATTATTATGGTAAAGAAAAATTATCGATATGTAACTTTAATTATCGACATCACAAATATTTTTACCCCATCCCTAAGAACTTGACAGCTACCATTTTGCACCTCCGATACCGGGGTCTAGTTATAAATAAATAAATAATAAATAAATAAATATCTTGGGACATCTTACACAAATCAACCTAGTCCCAAGGTAAGCTCAATTAAGGCTTGTGATGTGGGTACTAGGCGACGATATATATAATAGATAGATACATATAGATACTTAAATACATAGACAACCATGACCAAGGAACAAATATTTGTGATAAATAAATACACAAATAATGCCCTCGCCGGGATTCGAACCCGGAACCTCCAGCTTCGTAGGCAGGGTTACTACCAACTAGGCTACGGAGGCTGACAAATTTGTCGAATGTTTTAAATTATGTCTGGGAAACGTGATAAAATTACAAAGTAGCACAGAAACTTTCTTTATTGAGGCGTATTTCAAAATTTTAAATCATCTTTATCTACACAAATATCGTTAAGTGCTCTAAAATGCGTCCAGAAACAATAGACAATGACCAGCATTACCCACCATCAGAACTTGGCACATACATAAAGTTAACATTATATACGATTTTTCCGGAGGTTATGAGTTTTAAATTTGGAACAGCTGTCAGATTCAAGTGGGGTGCCTATTCTGGTATCTATAAATATTCAGCCAGTCATCAACACAATAAGTTAATTCAGTATATTTTTTAGTAACAATCGGACGATATTTTCATATCGAGTGACACAAGAATAGGGACATCATTCGATTGTCTATGATTTTAAAAAAATACAGAAATTCAAATCGGTGCCATTCCTGCCTTTTGTTTATTGCCTTACAAGTGAAAAATTGTGAAAAGTTGTAAATACTTTGTGATAATACTGATAATTATTTGATAATGAGTGGCAGTGACTCGGATAACGATATGAGCACTCCGCCGGACATACTCAATGCAGCTATGACAGCAACTAACAACCTGTTGCCGCAAAAGTCGAGAGCCAAGTATGAGAAGGCTCTGTTTCTGAACGCATCTTAGAGCACTTATGATATGTGTGTAGATAAAGTAGTGTATGCAACTATACGTAATCAGGCATTACGTACAGTTGCATAAACTACTATTATGTACAATGATTGGAATCAAAAAAACATACCTAATTAATGGAGTCCATTTCTCATGCTTATTAATTAATTTACATGAATGTTTCCTTCGATATTTCCCATCACAAGTTTTCACTTTTAAGTTCATCAAAATGCTCTTATTATTGGACTTGGGCCTCTTCAACGTATACTCGCCGTTTCACCTCACCCCACAAAAAAAGTCACACTGGGTCAAATTTGTTGACCTGGCTGGTCATAACACTGGCATTTTCCAGGCGGGGCACACTTTGTTCAGCGTTAGAGTTTACTCTATACATAAAGCATTTTATCACGCTCACATGATGCTCCAGTACATCATGAATCAAGCGCCGAGCGCCTACTTTACGTATCGAGTAAACGCTAAGTTAATCGTTACTTGCCAAATCATGACACTTGCCTTTTTCTTTGGCTTGTTAATCTCGCAACCATACTTATATTTATACAATCATATTTTTTCAGTTGAATATTGAAATACAGTTGAAGATTGGGAAGATACTTCAGCGGAAAGAACCTAATGAAAATGTAACGGAACACGTTTCAAGAAAATGGTATTGAACTTGGTGACAAGAAACATTCATATATTTTTAATGAAGTACAATGTTTATATACTATTTAATTTTCGACATTATTATGAGCTGTGTTTTGCCGAATAAATATTGTTACTGAATACAAGTGATGAAAGTGAGCATTTTCTACATGAGTGTCGGCGATCGAAACCGACAAGAGTTAAAGAGGTCTACATTTCAACACCAACATCAAACTATATTATGCGAATGCATTATGCGAGAAAATATCTGCATACAGTACCAACCAGACTGTGCAGAAAAATAGGGGAGAGTGGGGTACAGTGAATAAAGGTGCACTGTGGTAATTTTGCATTAGCTTTATTTATCGCTTTAATAATCCGGTATTCTTTTTTTACGAATTTGCTCATCTGTGTGATACTAATATTGGAGTAACTAAATAACGGAAGATACTTTCAATTATACCTGAAAAGTCTTGTTCTTGGTTTTTTTACCTCAAACTAGGAACTGTTCTGTGATTTTTGATTGAAGGTAACTTTAGTTCACTTTTTTTTTAATGATTTTAAAGCTACATGTAAATTATATACTTGTGCTGGAAAATGTGTCCTCTAAGGAATAGGTGGGACAATAAGGTATGTAGAAAATTACAAATAAAAATAACACCACTACAACATTTGTAAAAAAAAGGGATCCACTGTACCCCACTCTCCTCTACTATGAAAATTCAGTCTTGCACTCGCGCAGAAAAATATCACATTCTGTGGAGTGAAGTTCAGGTAGAGTTCTTATGAAAACTGTCACCACTCTTAGTAACCTCGTATGTCACTATTGAATCGGAACTGAGATACGTAAGCACTATAGGAGTATCTTAAAGTCCGTTGGCTCAACTGCTACTTTTATTCCTATGTAAAATAAGAGTGACAGCTGGTAACCACAGTTACCAAAAGCTATTGAGTGGCTTTTATGGATCGAATATTCGCTGTATCGAAAATCGTAGAAATAATGTATCCTAAAATCAAAATTAATGTTTCGATTGGACAATCGACGTATATTTGTGACCGAGATTGTCATCCCATAATCTCGGTCACAAATATACGTTGGCTCGACTGCTACCGGATCGAATATTCGCTGGGTCGAAGTGTATAAACGAGATCATAATTGTAATTGGTTACCGGCGCAAACATCACACTTGTAAACAAAATGTAAAAATTGTCTCACTTGTACTCTGTTTGGTTAGGTATTTTAAAAAGGTAAAAAATCTTGCACTATCTTTTTATTGAAAAATGCATTTAAAAATCCAAACTAGGTACTTAATGAATCAAAACAATGTAAATCACTGTATTCCTTTGTTATATTACGTATATTTGGTAAAACTTATTTTCTACTTGTAGTTTCAATAAAAAGATACTGCAAGATTGTTTACCTTTTTTTAAATATCTAACCAAACATAGTATAGAATATAGAGCAAGAATATATTATGTATATAAAAACTATAATATGTATGTGTCAACCATTCGGCAACCCATTCTCTCGATTACATCGTTAATAGTAGCCCCAAACTTTGGTATTAGGTACTATTCGTCATCTATTTACTGAAGTATTCCTACATGGATATAAAACAATTTGTACATAGCACAGACGTTGATACAAGAACAGACGAGGCGATGAACTTTCGATACTCAACAGATTGAAACCTATGTTTTAGCTATGCATATATTTAGGCCACCAATATTTAAATTTAGCGAATATTAGTTCTCAGCAGAAGAGTACAGAAGAGTAGGTAGGTACTGTAGCCGTGCCATGAGCTGGAAAGTAAAGGATACGTAATTACGTAAGGTTTTACTCGATACATGCATTCTATCGTGCTCGCGCTTACAAATAGGAGCGAGCGCGATGGCCTGCTCAACGTATTTAATAAAACCTAATGTTACCGATACTTGTAAAGTCATGGTACGGCTACTGTTTATTATATTTACTGTATCGTTGGCCAGTAAGTTAGGGTTTTCGATCTTTTGCAGGCAACGCTATATAGGCGTGTGGTCCAAACAGCTGTCAGATTCATAGGCACTGAACATGAAATATCGAAATTCTAATTGTATTTGGAGGTAACCGTTATAATGGCGGGACCGGATCCTGAATTCGATCGATTCATATTGCATTATTTAGCACTGAATTTGTACTATTTAGTACCTGTTGTAAAAAAAATTGTACCTCTTCTATTTCAAAGTTATATTCAATCAGTCTGGTCCCGCCATTATAACGTTATAATGGCGGAACCAAATCCTGAATTCGATCGATTCATATTGCAATATTTATTTAGTACTGAATTTGTACTTTTTGGTACCTGTTGTAAAAAAATAATACCTCTTCCATTTCAAAATTATACTTCAAACAGTCTGGTCCCGCCATTATAACGTTATAATGGTGGGACCAGGTCCTGAATTCTGTCCATATTCTGTCGATTCATATTGCATTATTTAGTACTGAATTAGTACTATTTGGTATTGATACCTCTTGTAAAAAAATTAGTACCATTTTAAAATTATATTTCAAATAGTCTGCTTCATCTGGCGGAACCAGACTATTTCAAATATAATTTTGGAATGAAAGAAGTACAATTTTTTTTACAACAGGTACCAAATAGTACAAATTCAGTAAGTACTAAATGATGCAATATGAATCGACAGAATATGGACAGAATTCAGGACCTGGTTCCGCCATTATAACGTTATAATGGCGGGACCAGACTATTTGAAGTATAATTTCGAAATGTCTCGCCATTATCGTTATAATAACATTTGGATCGTTACATTTGGAGTTTATTAATTTCATAAATGTATGACGACTAGAAAACGGTCGCCGAACTGAAGATTGGGCCCTAAAACAGGAACTCAAAATGACTGACACTAAACAAAATTACTAGAACTTTGTTCATTTCATCCTTTAGTAGATTGGCTACCAAACCAGCTTCGAAATGGGATTAAAATCCCAATAGGTAACTGGCTTTAAATCGGGACTTATCATTACCGGTTTGTAACCAGGTTTGTACCAAATCCAGATACGAGATGGGAAAGTTAGTCCCATTTCATCCTACCAGACGGGAAACTATATTTCCCATTTGGCAGCCAGCTATCAAATCCGAATACCAAACGGTAAGTACTAAAGGCATTTCATGGGAATTGACTCGGAAACGTTTATTTATTTTAGAAAACATTATTCCTTATGTAATGGTTTTAAGAATAAATAAACCACAAAATATATAGAAAATTCAATTCGCGTATTTATTTTGACAGTTTTTTGGTCCTTACGCCATATCACCAGTGTCAGAAAAAAATATTAAAAACCCTCACTGAGGAAGCGGCAGTGTGAACAGCCAACGATCATCTACATATATATGTATAGGTATATTTGTTAATTTTACTGACATAGGATCTATATCTACTCTTTGTTTAGTGAGCGAGAAAAAAGTCGACAAATCATCCCTTACTCGCCTCCTGTGGAACCAGTAACCGTACCATGAGCTGCCCCTGCGTTATTAACGCGGACTTACATAGGTGCTTTCTATACGGGTGGCTCGCCCCAAGACGCGATTACGGGTGGGATGGAAAGTAAGTCCGCGTTAAAAACGCAGCGGCAGCTTATGGTAAGCACACAGTGCCTGAAAGTATCCTTTCCCTCTCTAGTACGTTTTGTAGATACTAGGTTCAAGAAGTACCTACCTACCTACCTTCAACAATTTATAATAATACATTCTGTTGCAATGCTATCAGACAAACATCTACAGCTAGGAAAACAGCCACTATCAACCATTTGACCATTGCCGTCGGCTATACTAAATAGGTGGCCAAGAAACAAATACCTACATTCCCGTGAGGTTGGAATACAGAGTCCCTCTAGAAGGTTTTTAAATGTTTCAGAGCGGTCGATAATAGTACATTGTGCATCTAGGGAGGTAAGTACAGTATCACTAACGAGAGTGTTAGAAGCCCGACGCCGTAGGCGGAGGGCTTTTGATGACTCGAGTTAGTAGGTATGCCTCTTACCGATTGTGATGCATACAATATTTTTTATAACACTTGCAGACAAAGAATATGTTATGAGACGAAATATTGGTATTCCCTAAGGAATTTCACTTTTCTATTACTCCCACTGCAATATGCACAAGCAATGGCGCGCTTAGAAAGCAAATGTTATGAAAAATGTTGAAACCGCGTAAAATAGTAGGTATTAGCTACTGTAACATGCCTAGGTAGTAGGTACTTCTGAAACATGAACTAAACTCTAGGGGGTCTAACTACACTGCATCCTAATACTCCTGAAACCTCTCTGACAACGGAAATACAGCACCTTGTTTATATGGTATAAAGCATCCGAAAATTGAGCGTCCAGCTGTTCGCCTGTGTCTGGAAAATCTTCGTTGCGTTTGTATTTAAGTAAGTACTCGTACCTAACCTACTTTTAATTGATATCGGACAATCTAATTAGCATCTTATGGGATGGTAGGCGAAAATGTAGGTAAACTTAGACAGGATAACACTATCCTTACATATTATGTAATGTAAAATGTTAGTTGGAGACTAACATAGTAGGTATGTAGGCTAACATTTAGTATTATAAATGTTACTCCAACAAGGTCTAAAATCTAAATGTCCGATAAACCACTAGTACATCATCAGTATCGTAGTTGGTAATAAAGCAAGTTGGCAAATGTCCATCAGATCATTCAATTTGGTCTACTACTACGTGTCTAATGGATATATTTCTTCAATCTTCTAACTCCATAGAACTACCCAAAATACCTACACATTTTATTACTTATTATACTTGAGGCCCTAGCACATCTTGTACAACAATATTGGCAGCAATTTGTGACCTGCTCGCAACTTCTCATCTCTTTTGAATCAATGTAATCAAAAAGGGACGGGTAGCCGCGACAAGGTTCCTGTCATGCACGATATGTGCTAGTGCCGTTGATCAAGTATAATACTATGAATTTCTTAGGTCAATCTATACTCGTAATTATATTGCCACATTGTTCCTAGCGAATAGAGACCCGCTGCGGTAAATACTAGTGTTTTGGGACATAAGTAACTTTCTTTGATAACTTTTTTATTTACCAGTAAGTAGCTGTACCAAAAAATATAATACTCTAAAGAGTTGTACATAACGGCGACGGATAGGTATTACCCGAAGAGTACGGGAATAACTTCTTTACTACAGCTGTTGTTATATCTGTACAGTTAAAAGTAGGGATTTTAATACCAAACCAACAGTTGGTTTTGCTTCACAAATATACAATACAATATAAAGTCATTTCCTAATTGGCGCCCTCTAGTTAGAACTTAGACCATTTAGAAAAGCTGTTCTTTTAACTGGCGCCATCTAGTTTATTGATGAGTAATGATTGTACAACTGACATTGGGTACTGACGGGAGGTGTAGTAGTGTGCGTTACAGGGTAAAATTACATAATTTTCTAGTTTTTGCATTATTGCGATTTAGAAGAACAGTATTTTGTGCAGGTTGCTATCAATTTGTACATTAGATTTTTTGCTCCTTGCGCGTATCTCAAAACATGTTAACTCTGATCTTCGGTTTAGCAGAAAATGACGAAAATATGGTGTTTGTGCAATTGTAGCGCCATCTTTTAGCAGATAAGCGGCAGGGATAGGGTCGAATCCACCTTAAGAATTTCTAATAATGATCTTAAAAATAATTGTGATAATACCGTCAATGTCTTGATTGTCTATTTTCTATTTATGTGCCTTTTTCAAAGACGATGCAGCGACATATTATGCGCGGTGTTGAAAAGCGCTATATCCGGCCCATCTTGACTCAATTGCTCAATTGGTTTTTGGGGCATAATTGAACTCGCGTTAGATATCCATGTTTATATAATTATAGTCGCAGATTGTTTTAAATACCCAAACCTTTTAATAATACACACTTTCTCCACAAAGCTGTTCAATTCTGATGGTTTTAAAATTTTCAAAGTTACATGTCTCTTTACGCTTCAATATTTTTTTGATGAGATAGAAACTAAAGTGATTACTTACACAAGTAACTATCTATTCTGTGTTTTCCTAAACAGAATTCATCTGTCCTTTCTTGCATTGAGATACCTACCAGACTTTCAATTTATTTTTAATTGCACACCTACACCTTTTCGTACTTCAGTATGCTACTTAATATCACAAAGTAGGCTTAACTTCTAACTAATCTTTAATATCTGATAAAACAATATTGATTTGTTTGAAGGGTTTCATAATCTAATTATTTCCCTAATACTCGTACGTCTCAGATAAACGATTAGGCATTTGGTATAAAAAGACGAGAGTATTGACAGCGGAGCATAGTACATTCGTACTCACTCCGTCAATATGAAACTGCTGGTAGCTTTGGCGTTAGTGGGTCTGGTGGGGTCGGCGCTGGCCGAGGAGTTCGTGGCTCCCATCGAGCTGGACTACCACAACAAGATCGGTATCCCCGAGGCGGCGCGCATCAAGGCGGCTGAGGAGGCCCTGGACTTCGATGGCTCCAGGATCGTGGGAGGCTCTGCTGCCGCCCTTGGACAGTACCCTTACCTTGTGAGTATCAAGTTTTCTACTTACATTTTCAATACAACTACTAAGTAGTTATTCCTTATAAATGACTCTCAATTTACTTTTGAGTACCTTTTTTCGATTTTTAGCAGCAGTGAACGTAGGGAACATTTTACTGCAATTTAAAACATGATGTCTTCTTCTCTCTCGTAACTTCATTACTGGGGATCGCGACTACGTGCAGTCTGTCTCCAAAGCGCGCAGCGCTAATCGCCCCCAAAGCACTTGATGTCCAGAGTTTCAGCACAAAAGCAAATCGTGCTACAGCTTTTGTTGAAAAAACTTCATTACAACACATCAATTGACATGCTCACGAAAAGAAACTAGCATCAATATTTTCTGATTTTTAAAAATAATTTGTTGATCGACAAATATCACAATATTAAAAGGACTTAGACTAAATTAACGCCATCACATTATTTTTGAATCGGGGCAGAATAAATTGAATATAAATATAAAGTGAGGTTGAGGTTAAGTCCATAAATTAATCTAGAAAGGCTTTTATCATTAGATGTAGTTTCGTCAACATCCATCGTAGGTACATAATTGTCTTATAACTAGCTTTGTTCTTTGCTTTCTAGGGCGGTCTCGTCATTACCCTGACCACTGGTGGAACCTCAGTCTGCGGTTCTTCCCTGATCTCCAACACCCGCGCCGTGACCGCCGCCCACTGCTGGCGCACCAACAACGCCCAGGCTCGCCAGTTCGTCGTGGTCCTCGGTTCCACCCTGCTCTTCTCCGGCGGCACCAGGGTCACCACCACCGATGTTGAAGTTCACGGCAGCTACAACATGAACACCCTCGTCAACGATGTTGCTATCATCCGTCTGAGCTGGGTTACTTACACCAGTGAGTATCCTTACATATCAATATTTGCTTTTCTATCGCTGTTGAATTTGATTTAGATATCTTTTGTTCAGGCGTTATTGTGTCTTTGCTATCTTCATGCAGAAATATAACGTTATGTAACAGCTTAAAGCTCTCTAACTGCTATTCGTAGTATTTGTATCGGTGTATCATTAACATAGATCGGCCTACATATCACGAAATAAAATTCAACTCTTATGTAAAACAAGATGCACTCGTAAATGGATTCCTCTTTGTGAATAGGTACAGATTTTTTGTTTTCATTTGTACTTAAATTCACGAGCCAAACATATTTAGCAGTTATGAAGGCATTGCCTTAATTTTAATTTAGCGGTTTAGTGTTATCGGTCCTAAAGTTGTGTTTTAAATAGGTCTGTCTAACGATTTACTTGTGTTTCAGCCAACATCCGCGCCATCAACCTGCACTCTGGCTCCGACCTGTTCGTCGGCACATGGGCCTGGGCTGCTGGTTTCGGCAGGACTAGCGACAGTAAGTTCTATTATAACACTAGTGTTTATGTTAACTTCCACAATATACATGTCATTGGTGCCTTGATCACTGATTGATATGATGATTGTCACAGTTCATTCCAAATAGGAATGATGACTGTTGTTAAAATAAATGATTTTACATTATGCATGACATAATACACGAAGAAATTATTACTAAGATTTAGATTGCAGTAATTTTTGTACAGAACTTCTATTTAATAAACTAAAAAGAACTTAAAAGAGTAGGTCATTTGGCAGTACTCAAACGTGACGTCACTTTTGAGTATTTCATATAAAATTCCATAGTAGTGATCGTTTTGACAGTTCGAAAAAAGATGCTGATTTGACTTGCCAGTCATCATGCCTATTGTAACATAATTTATTGATCGATTTAAGATATCTATTTAAGTTACATGACAATTTTTTTTCATGAACCTTCGGAATGAAATAATTTTCGTCATGGATTCATTTATCATATTCATAGCATTTATTGTTAATTTTCCAGCTACTGGTATCACTACCAGCCAGTTCCTGTCCCACGTGACCGTGCAAGTCATCACCAACGCCGTCTGCCAGTCTACCTACGGCACCACCACCGTGCAGGGCTCCACCATCTGTGTTGCCACCACCGGCGGCCGCGGCACCTGCGGCGGTGACTCTGGTGGTCCTCTGGTCATCAACAACCAGCTGGTTAGTAGAAAGTCTTCTATTTTTTTTTTAATCTTCATTTTATTCTTTATGAGTTATTTCACAAGACATTATTTCGCAAAATGTTGGGTACAACTGGTTTGAAAAGTTCCAACTAAGCAAATTCTATTTTCCGCTGATTGATCAGTCAAAGGACAGCCAAGTTTCTATATTCTGATTTATATTATGAAGTTGATTTGTAACTATTAGCAATTATAACTCAGTTTTAATGTCTTTGATGATCCTTTGGTAAACATCGAATGCTCGTGTAGTATTAGCTGGATCTCATTATCAAGCTATCATTTTTCTTAATAAAAGGTATTTAATATCAATAACGTCATGATTTTCATAATCTGTCTGCAGTGTAGTAACCCTGAGTCTCTCTTTCAACAGGTCGGTATCACCTCCTTCGGCCACATCAGCGGCTGCCAGCGTGGTTTCCCCGCTGGTTTCGCCAGGGTCAACGCCTTTGCCTCTTGGATCTGGGCCCGTCTCTAAATATCAACTTGACGGAATGGAATATTATAGTGGAATCATGACAAATAAATTATTACGATACATACTCTATTTTTTTTACTTACTTAGAACTTTTGAGGTACTCATTATAGATGGCAATGCATTGTAGAGAATCATTAGAATCACCAAAATAGGAAATTTATGTCTTCATGGAATTTTTTCGGAATTATTTTTCGGATTATGTTTGGGTCAATTCCTACGGCGGCGCTTGACCATTTGATAAAGACGTCGGATGATGCGAACGTCAACTGTTAATACGATTGCGTAACTAAATGCTCTCCATGAAAACTTGCATGAGAATTTTCTTATGATTATTTCAATTTTTTTCCCGAGAATACGAGAATGTTCTGCAACTTATACAATGCTACATACAGGCACCCTTTTAGTTACCAAAACAAAGATCGGGAACAGTAGATCGGATCAAACCGTATTCTTAGTTAAGATTGTCATGCCAGTTATAATTATGTGGTGTGTTGTACAGTCACGACTAATAATATGTATACATTTCGGAGCGTATGTCAAAGGCATAAGGATCAAAATCGTATACATATTATTAGAGCCGACCGTACCTAGACGGTAGTACACCTACACCAGAATCCCAAAATGATTTAGATAGAAGACATAAACTTGTTTTTTTTCATCATCATCAACCTATTTCAGTCCACTGCTGGATTGTAGCTCTCTACTATTAGGTACACTTATGAACGTTTGTTAGTCGTATACCTCGAAATCATATTCAAGGATATCAAGGATTTTAAAATCCTTGTAGCATTTCACATTTTCGCGTTTCGCCGCGATCTCAAAATTTCTTAACAGTTTTTTTTCTAGTAGTTTTATTTCTGGTAGCCAATTACAATGGTGTATAAATTTCTTAGCATATTTACTTTCTTGCCTTTTTTCATTGTAATCGCTTTTCACCTCAATAGATATTTGCTTGTAACGCGTTATTACATATCGCGCAGAACCAAAGTAAAAGATATAGGTCTCCGGATCGCGAAACTTAAGTGGCAGTTGGCGGCGTAGAACCGATGGCCGTTGGAGCGGAAAGATTCTCGAGTGGCGGCAACGTATCGGAAGGCGCAGTGTGGACTGGTGACCTGGTGAAGGTCGCAGGAGTCCGCTGGATGCGGGTCGCGCAGGACCGGTCATTGTGGCCATCTTTGGGGGGGCCTATATTCAGCAGTGGACGTCTTTTGGCTGACATGATGATGATGATGATATCGCGATATTTCCTTCCTATTCGTCTGTAGTTTAGTTTGGTATATATATTATGCATTTCGCGATGATGGAAGCTGAACCTGGATACACTTTAGTCAGCGGGGCAATTTTGAATGAATCAAGTTCACACGGAGGGAACATTTCTGTATTATTCATTGATTTAGAATATATAAGTGGATCCCCAAACAGCTCAAAAAAATGGCCCCAAAAAATGGGCTGCAGAAGTAAATATTGCGGTCCTTTTGCTCCGCTATTCAGTTCTGACAGTTGACATTTGGTCATCTTACGGTATAGCATCATTATTCCTTAAACATAAAAAGTTTCTACTATTTTGCGGTGTTGTTCGCAAATTTGACACTTATTGCTCACTTCACAAAGTTTTTTATTCTTTGAGTTTTTTTTATTATAGTTTATTGTAAGTGAGCGTTATTAGCTTCAACTGAAACATGATAGAAATGACTTTTAGTGCCACTTTTCTTGGTTTTTTTTGTTTGGCTCTGTGCGTCCATTTATTATTTAATGTCATTAGTATTATTGTATTAATTTGCTACTGTTGCAAACATCTATTGAAAATAAATGCGGCTAACTAAATAGGCTATTGATAATACATGCTACATCAAATTTTGCTACTATTGTAAAAATCTATTAAAAATATATGCGAGTAACAAAATATGCCACCGATATTTCATGCTACAAAAAAATACGCTATCGCGGCAAAACGCGAATAGGTGAAAAGCTACAAGAATTTTGTGATTTCGAGGTATACGACTAACAAACGCATCTGTCGGAGGCGCCTGACAGTTCATGTATTTTGTAGCGACCCGAGTAACAAAAAGTAAAAACTGGCAGACTTCTGATTCGATAAAAACTTGAGTAAAAGTCAAAGAGGCACTAGAAATACTCAAAAAATATATTTTATAATCTCGTATGAGATGAAAATCGGCGTGCTGACCTTATTGGTTCTATAGATTCCAAAATAGTTTTTCTTTAAGTGTTTCCCATGGGACCCATATGAAAACATGTACTTTTTTCCGACTTGTAAAGTTCTAGTTAATTAATATATATATACATTTTTCTATCCTAATCCTTTCCAAATGTATTCACATACTTAATCATAAAACTAGGCTGGAATTATGACCACATTGGCATCGTTTCGGTGCGAAATCAGTTTTTTCGCAATATTCTTTTTGCTCCATGGGAAACCTTGTTCAGAAAGACCAACTTTAACACGTTTTTCAGAGTTGCGATCATGACCCCGGAATCACCCTGTAGACCTCTATCAATGAGACGGTTTTGGTATTGTTTACCGCACCTTTGACCTTACCTGACACTACTTTCCGATCGTCAGAGCAGGTCACCACGAACAAATCCTAAAATGGTCTGGGTATCGACACCACCCTATATATATTTCCTCATTCGGGGACCTATACAACATTGCGTTAGGTACCACTTTTTCTGTATTTTAAACGCCTGGCAATGTTATCACATCACATAACATAGTCAGCCTATTACAGTCCAATTGCAGCAGTGTTATTCACTAAGGAAACCGCCTTGCTGTCAGCGCTGTGTCAGCGCTGCGGCAGCGTCGAGCCTAAAAATGGTATACACTAATGTACTTTAAACGCCACTAATAGTGCTCGGCGACGAATGAGGCGTGAGCTGGAACTACACTGCGTCGAGAGTTTCACGTTTAATGTACGAACTTCGTATTCTCTAACGAAAAACAGCGACGAACTCGCCCACAACCTCGCTCACAGCCTCGATTCCTAATGTCAAATAAAACAGCTAGGATTTTAGACAAGGCTGTCTCGACGCAGAGTTCGTTGACGAACGCAGCGTTGAATGTGTGAATAAGAGAATAGCATAGCTGGACGTAGTCTCTTCCTATTAACTAAGCGTATATAAACATTACGAGGAAACATTTCTTTTAAAATGCCCATAATCGCCACGTTGGGTAAGCGGTTTGGCGATCTCCGTAATGTGTCCACTATGATGACACTGCTGCCCATCATCAATCTTCTATCAAAGAATGGTTAATGACACTTCAATCCCTTAGTCGACTCTTACGACACCCGGGGGAAGATTTAAGTAGAAGACAATGAATATTGTATACCACCGGAGAGCTCTATTAATTGCATACCTTCAATCGATTTCATAATCCCATTGTTGTTGTACTATTGCCACGCCCACTACTGAAATGTGCCTGGGTTAATTAATGAATTTAATAGTGACTATTGGCATTCTAGAGAAATTTCATGGCTCTACTCGTATTTATTAGCTGCTTAGCGTCCAACGACAACACAAATTCTCGTCGACGAGTCCCGAAAATTTGTCATTTAGTAATATATTAATTAGCCCCCACAAGGTTGACTGATGAACTGGTGAAGGTCGCAGGAGTCCGCTGGATTCGGGTGGCGCAGGACCGGTCATTGTGGCAATCTTTGGGGGAGGCCTATGTTAGGCAGTGGACGTCTTTCGGCTGATATGATGATGATAATGATGATGAATATATCAATATCACTGACAGTTAATTTACAACCCACCCATATACACCGTGCTCGCGAGCATTGCGAAAGATTTTAACTATGCATTCTAGACATCAAAATAAGCAAAAAATATTATGAGCATACCTGGGATAACTGGGGGCAAGTTATAGGGATCTGATATCGATTAAAAGATGTCGATATAATTAAAATAAAAGATGTGCTTATTGAACGTTCTCGATTACAGTACAGAGGCTCGATGTCATACCTTATATCGGGCCTCTTGTATGCAGATGTCATTTTAATCAAAATGACAATTCAAAATTTGATATCTTAATATTAATTGTATATTTTGAAACTATTTTAAAACAAACGCGTAACTACCCATTTAAATTTATTTTTTATTTTAATTGAAGAGTAAGTACCTAATATTTATTTATGCCGAATAACATTTTGATGTTGTCATTCACAGTAACATCGATATATTTTAGTCGATAAAATGTTTTGCTACATCACTTTCGTATAAATGCCCCGAGTTATCCCAGGTATGATTATGAGACCTAATGTCAAATTCTTCTTTTTTGATTGTCAGGCAAAAGGTGTAGTAATATTAGAATACATTGTGGTAGCATTGTAATCAAAAAGAAGTTTACGTCGAAAAACTTATTTCGTAAAAAGGTTAATTATCTCTGGAACCGAACCGAATCCAGGAAATGTTATACAATATTAAATACTCTAAATATGCTCAGAAGTTCAGCATTAAAATCTTTCGGAATGCTCACGAGCACCGTACATATTATTATGCATATCATTGGTTAGCTTTTATTTATCTACCCAACAATTTCAAACGTAAACACCAAATTAAAAAGACTGAAAACCGACTTCTACCGATTTCTCCTAAATCCCATCACCAGACCCCGATTTGGTGGCAACGGGACCATCTACACCGTGTTTTTATTGATTTCCGTTTAATTAAAGGGAAGCTTATTTAGGTCAAAAATAATCAATTTGTCTAAGAAACTAGTACCTACCTTAACTCTTACTGTTATTGAGTTATTAAAAAAATAAGTTTTATGACTGAACAAGTGTATTGCAACCTTTATTATATCCTAATGAAACTTATTTTGACATGTGCCGTCAGTCACCTGAGATCTTATTTTTAAGGTTCTCTCACACTTGCTATTTCAATTATTATGTATGAAAACGACCTGTCCTATTTAACGGAATAACGGAAATCAATAAAAACACGGTGTATAGGTTAAAAAAAATTGACACTCGTTTCACAATGCTCGGAGATATCGAGTAGCACGCGTAATAATTAAGGATCTCCTCACTTTTTGAAGTCGGTTGAAAAAGGAAAAAATGAAAATAAATATTGTTATCATAATAAATTAAAATACTCTTTATTCATAACAGCATTAGTACATTAATAAAAATCAGTCAAATTGAGAACCTTATTTTCAGGTTCAAAATGCCCGTGTTGTGTTTACAAACGGGCCCAGATCCAGGAAGCGAAAGAGGAGACGCGGGCGAAGCCAGCAGGGAAACCAGTCTGGCAGCCGCTGATGTGGCCAAACGAGGTGATACCGATCTGTAGGAGAAGAACATTGAGGTTAATAACAAGATAATGATCGCTACAAATGTGCTATGGCCGTATGGTGACGGCAGTAAGAATACATTTGTCACCACCCTAAGTCTTCCCTGCGAGTGTCGTAAGAGGCGACTAAGGGATTGAAGTGTCAATGGCCTTTCTTGGATAGAAGATTGATGATGGGCAGCAGCATCATCAGACGCAGTCGGTGGTGCCCAGCGCGGTGATTATGGGCATTAACCTCCTAATGCAGAAAGAGCATTACGTTCAGCAGTGGACTGATATTGTTATGTGATTCGCTATACAAGCAAAAACAAAGTAATTCGCAAAACGGTACTGTAGGTTTCGCAATGAAATTATTAAAGAAATGCATATTCTGTTACTAACCAGCTGATTGTTGATGACCAGAGGGCCGCCAGAGTCTCCGCCGCAGGTGCCGCGGCCGCCGGTGGTGGCAACACAGATGGTGGAGCCCTGCACGGTGTTGGAACCATAGGTAGACTGGCAGACGGCGTTGGTGATGACTTGCACGGTCACGTGGGACAGGAACTGGCTGGTGGTGATGCCAGTGGCTAGAAAAATGGTACTAATGTTAGTGAAATCAAGTGAAAAGATCAGAGTTTTTTGAAAATGTAATAATTACATAATCTCGCAATCTCGAATGTTTTTCCCGAAAGTTATAGGGCCTGTTTAAAAATTATCCTGAATAACAATTATCTTTAAAATTTAAGGTGTTCTTTTTTTTATGTACCAGGAAAATGATAGTGATAATTTTATCTCATGAATATCCGGAGATTGTGAAATAGGCTGTTAGTGACTTATATGTGACGTCTTATGACCTGTTACAGTTATCAGTACCTCTAATCAATTAGCGCGATTTTACTGGAAGATTGTTACGTATTCAAAGAATCTTAACCTGCTGATTATAGGATTATAGTCATTATACTTACAATCGCTAGTCCTGCCGAAGCCAGCAGCCCAGGCCCAGGTGCCGACGAACAAGTCGGAGCCAGAGTGGAGGTTGATAGGTTGGATGACGTCTGCAAACAATAAAAAAATATTAGTCTAGATTAGACAGGCTATTAACAGAATTGAAACCCGGGAACTCTTGCTTCTTCAGAAGACCTTGACCTTATAAGGTTATAAACCGTTAATGATATAATGCGGAAAGATTTTTTAGGTTCATCAATTTCTGCAAATGTAAGACTCGATAAAAATTAACTAAGGATAGGGAAACAGCAAAGCATTTCAGGGATATACTCCTAAGACAATACAGCGCATTGTGTTATCATCGCATTGACTGTACATACTAACAATTTGATACCAACCACAGACACTGACTGATTCTGAGGAGGACAGGAAGACAGGAATCTCTAAAACTACTTACTGGTGAGGGTCACCCAGCTCAGACGGATGATAGCAACATCGTTGACGAGGGTGTTCATGTTGTAGCTGGCGTGCATCTCAACGTCGGTGGTGGTGACCCTGGTGCCGCCGGAGAAGAGCAGGGTGGAGCCGAGGACTACGACGAACTGGCGAGCCTGGGCGTTGTTGGTGCGCCAGCAGTGGGCGGCGGTCACGGCGCGGGTGTTGGAGATCAGGGAAGATCCGCAGACGGAGGTTCCGCCAGTGGTCAAGGTGATGACGAGACCGCCCTAGGAAAAGGGAAATATAGTTTATTGAAAAGAAGTTCGTTTTTTAATAAATATTTAATGACTAGAAGACTTCCCTCAAATATCTAAATAGTTAACTGGAGAGCAGGCAGACAAAATAGGCCAAGTCAGACCTGAGGCTTATTGAAGCCTAAAATAAGTGGTCTCAATGGTTTTCAAAATATGTTATCAGTCCTGGGATTAATATAAATATATATTAGTAATCCCAGGACCAATCATAGATTTTGGCATTCATTGAGACCTCACTTATTTTATCGTTGAAGAACCAAGGTACATTACGTAAATATTAACTTGGGTCTTTGTTATTTCATATTACGTTTTGTTTTAGTTGGGATCACTTTCATACAATTAAGTGTTTGTTGAGGTCTCCGAGAGAACTTGTCTCCATGCTGAATCTATGACAATAGACGGACTAACTAAAGAATATATGCACCAACAGCTGCTCAATTGAAATATAATCTTTTCAGATTCGCTCGCAACAAAGTCAAATTAATTTACAAACAATGTTCCGTAATTAAATTGTTGCAGTCAATTAATTCAAATCAATTGTAGTCCCACTTGTAGTGTATGTCCCGAAATTGTAGGAGCGAGAAATTTGTCTGGGTAAATGTCGTAAGAATTGACTGAC
>JALPQI010014206.1:0-33196 GCA_025490895.1 Thaumatotibia leucotreta | reverse complement strand
TAATTCAATCTTCCTTTGGGTAACTTATTGAAAAAAATCTTATGCTCGTTATAATATTCTTGTCCGTTAGAATATTGGCATTTTGAAAATAATATACTAGGTATGCAATCAATTTCCAATTAAAGAGATCTATGATCGTTCTTTGTGGCATTCGTTACTATAAAACAGTCAATTTTTACATTGTTTGCCACCACCAACCAAATGACAAAGCCGCACTCACAAAGTGGTTTATGAAAAACAAAATACTTTACGACGTTTGTATGGCCATAATTTGTATGTACCTATGTCTACTTTTGATGAAACATATTAAATTCTATATTCTAGATTAATAATTCTAATGCGCCTTAGTTCTATATAATAGACTCCGATCAAAGCATCTATAGTAAAAACATGTCAGAATTCATTTATCACTACGAAGAAATATCCATTATCATCCTCATTATTGAATTGACAGTCACGCTTACTTCAAACCAAACCAAAATTTCTTTTGGCATCGTCGAAGTTCGTGCAAAGTTCACTCGAGTACTAAATGCACTGGTAGAATAAGACCTATCTGTTAGTCGAACACTACAGTAAATATGCTCTTTTCACAATAGCGCGTCAACATAGCCGTATTGATCTTCAATTAGCCTGCCAATTAAATATTGATAAGAATGCACACACGGGCATATGTACTCTTGTTGTCTCTAATTCATCTTATGTAATGTAGTCCGTACCTGTAATATTATTAGTTGTCAGTCAAGGCAATATGTACAGGCTTTATTTATTATTTGTTTGGATAGGAAATGTATATACAAAGTTATCGATAAACTTTGTTATTTTATGAGTTGATAATGATTACCGATATATATAATATAAATACATTTTTACACAATTTTTAGCTTTCCTAAAAAAAACTGATCTATTATTTCATTTTCGCTGTAGTAATGTAGGCTTAGCACATGATTGGTGCGACAATAATGTCGCCGCGAGATAGACTTCTCGTCTTTTACTAAGTACATTAATAAAAGGGGGACGGATTGTCTCGCGGCGACACACTGTCGCTTCAATCATGTGCTAAGCCTACTCGAAGAAAAACAACCTGTTAATTAATGCAAACTTTTGTTTAGGAACGACATGCAAATGGTCATAGTTCACGGTCCATAGTGCAGAGGGCTAACATCAAAGTGATAATCATAAGGCAAGAGAACAAAAAGGGTCGGTAGGGCACAGGACAGGGCTAAACTAAAGGACGTTTTCTGATACACGATAGAAGTCAAGTATTTAAGACGCAGTACTTTCAGTCAACGAGATTACGAAAACACGGGTTTACATAGTAGACGAAAACAGCTCAAGATGACACTTGCATATTTGCATATTCGTATCCTCTAAAAAATCAGTTGCACAAGAAAAGAACTTGTGCCTTACCATGGTCACAACTTAAATAGAAATATATAAAACGTAAAATATGATTAGTAATGGATATACATATACTAATATGTAGGGAAATACTCGTATTTTTTATATGTGTACGTCGTACACGTAATGATAATAGTATTTCATTCATGGAATAAATTCGATGTAGGTATGTGGTGTGCAATCATGTCCACTATAAAAGAAGTACGGCTTCATTGAAATTATTAACCGATATTGGCCTAGGTAACAAAATCGCTAGTAATATTATCATATCACACAAAACGACCAAGTTCCACGGTAAGCGCAAGTAAAGACCCTAGTACACATTGGACCAATGTGGGCTCATCTAAGAAAGACAGCTATGGAGCGATATCTCGATATTACTGAGCTCCTCTTACGAGTAATAGCATCTCTTAGGTTGACCTACATTAGGCCAATGTGTACCGGGGCCTGTAGGTTTGTGAAACGATGACAAACACATATACTCGTATTTAAGAATATAAACACATATAGCTGCTTAAAATAGACACGTAGAATACATCCGTAACTAAAGAAATATTTTTGATGAGTACACAAAGAGATGCTCCGTTGGTGCCGTTTGGTAGCCAAAGTTTCGTAACCAGCTTCGAAATGGGAATAAAATCCCAATAGGTGGCTTTACATCGGGAATTACCATTACCGATTTGTAACCAGGTTTATACCAAATCCAGCTACGAGATAGGAAAGTTATTCCCATACCAGGATACCATATAACCCATTTGGCAGCCAGCTACCAAATCTGGCTATCAAACGGTACTAAAGGGAAATGTTCTCACCGGGTTTCAAACCCGGGCCGTCCAGCTTCGCAGCCAAGCCCACTACTAAATTGAGCTACGGAAGCTATCAAATGTAAATATATGTAAAATCAAAGTAAATATTAGGTAAACATTTTACGAGTAGTTTTAATTACTGTTTAGAAAGAATAAGACCTTGACAAACTTCTATGAGTTTTGAGTTCACTAGCTTACCGCTGTTTTAAGCAATGTTGAGAAAAATAAGTAGTAAAACATGATCGCATTGTCCTCAACCTCACAGACTAACTATATAGCTTATTATAGCTTCGTGGAAACCCGTCAACAAGGTCGAATTATGAAACACCGCCAGGCTAAACGAATGCGAAGACGATATTTCAAATTCGACGTCCATTGATCGCCTGTCAAGAGACAAGTTATTTATGCGCGTTGTTAAAAAGTAATGTAACTGAAGGCCGACGGTAATGTCGCATGTCGGTTTTGAATAATTGCTTAGTTCAGTTAGTATTGTTACCTAAGCGGTGAATTTTTGTACGTTTATGGTATTTACAATGCTAATAAGTCTGTTTAGATTTGCTAAGTGTTAAGTAGTTAGTTTTATTATTATTACCAAAGATTTGACCATGAATATTTATGTAGATAAATAATCATATATCGCTTTTATTGCGGGAAAAACATGAGGTATCAATAGTTGAAGCAATTCTAACTTCTAGATGTGGTGATAGTGGTAAATAAATATCTTGGGACATCTTACACAAATTAACTTAGTCCCACGGAAAGCTCAATTAAGGCTTGTGATGTGGCTACCAAGCGACGATATTATACAATAGATTGATACATATAGATACTTAAATAGATATGTATACAGCCATAACCAAGGAACAAATATTTGTGCTAGATAAATGCACAAATGATGCCCACGCTGGCATTCGAACCCGGAACCTCTAGCTTCGTAGGCAGGGTCACTACGAACTCGGCTACGGAGGCTGAGATACCTATGCACTTTTTAGATTACAGTTTTATATTAGTCTATAAATTGATTAATCATATTATTTACTTGTACCTACTTAATATTGTAAATGTGATACAGATAATTTGCAATACCGTTTCTATAATCGTGATCGACATACAACATTCATGCCATACAAATCATTGTTATCGGGCACCTTATACTCGTACTGACGATCCTCGAAAGGCTCGGCTATCGATACGTAGGTACACACATACAAGCACATCGCACGTACAACAGGCCTTCTGTTATGATTAGCGCAGCCTTGCCAAGTGTCCGTGCACGCACTCACTGTACGTTACTTTATACATACTGGTGCACACACAAGTGCTTACAACATATAGTCATTAATAATAATTCTCAATAAAAAATAATGGTACATTTCGATGCTAGTCCGGAAGGTATGTCATTACAATGACATTTCCGAGCGTGCATCGAACGACGTTTTTCAATACAGTTGCGAAAAATTAAAAGATGATTAACAAAATAGCTAGTTAAGTTATGAGATGAAACTTTGACAATGAACATTTTTGACGGACAAAAGGTGTTTTTTTAGCTCTAAAATTTGCATTCATATTTTTTTCTACTACCGTACTTTTATTTGTCATTTACATGGTCGTGAACACACCAAGCCCCTACCTTACAGATGTCAAGATGCAGTCGTGAAATGGAGCACAACTTGATTTAAAAAGATTGGAAAAGTAAAAAGCACTAGTTCGCAAAAACTAACTTTGCGCACGCAAAACAGCCAAGAAAAACACGTTTTTTGAGCAACTATATCGAAAAATATGTTACTTAACGTACCCCTATCCATTAACATTTTGTTTAGGGCTATAATCCTATATTATTACGCATTGAATTATGTTTAATCTAACTTTTATAAAATATAACTATGAAAACGTATACCTATTAATTAGTTACATTTCAACATTTTGAATCCCGTAAAATATGTCTACTTATTTTTCATTGATAACCATCACGGTAACCGAAGAAAATATTACTTACTTTTTTATATTTCTTCGTTAAAAATTTTTGTTTAATGTTAGATGTTACAAACCGAATATATTGCAGGTGAATAATTAATGCCCGCAACACGCGTAATTGTTAATTAACAAAGCCTTTGACTATGAAAAGCTCATCGCACAAAAGCGCTAAAAGCCCGTAACTAGGTCCCGGTAAAAAGCTCCACGTCCAATTATGCGGGATAGAGGCAATGATTGGCGAGTGCGATCAATTTGTTTAATTGCTTATTCGACGTTACTTCCCTCATTTACATACGCCTGTAGCCAATAGCGGCAATCACACAATCATTGAATAAATAATAACAATAACATAAAAAACGAGCAATAGCATATCATGCAATACCCGCAAGGTGTACAAATAACAGTAGATTCTCAAAAAGTTGGAAAAAATTAACACCGTTTCGTAACTAAAACTTGGTAACCAGTTTCGAAATGGGAAAACCCTAATTCGTAACTAACTTCAAATTGGGAGTTTCCCATTAACCGATTCGTAACGCTTAGAAACGGGAATAAGAAAACTTGTTGTAACTGGTTACATAAGCGGACTATATCATTACATTCATAACCGATTGATTCATAGCCGCAATTTTTTATGGTTGAGGGTGAGGGTTAAGGGTAGGGGGGGGGGGGTTTATGGTTTTTCAAGACCATTGGTCTTGAAAAACCATATTCGAGGAATTTTTTAGGCGATTGAGCTTTTTAAGTGGCATTTTCATTAATGTATTTGATATTTTCTTTTACTGGCATGATTATAATTGTAGCACATGCACATGCAAACTTATAAATCTTATAATCAACAATGGCAGGTGTACATTATATCCAACGTCAATGACCCTCTTTCACGTTTTGTTATTAAGCATTACATTTAGGTTCTGCAATAACTTGTTATTGAATCATCATAGTAATATGTCATTAACACTGTTATTAATTGGATTAGTCTGTTGGATTAAATCGTTTGTGTGGGCGAGCAGCGTCAGGCAGCGCTGTTTAATAGGTGAATTATCCGCTAGATGCACCGGCACCGGCGCGGGTCGCCGGCTTCACGGGCGCTGCGCCCGGTCGCGCCCGCACGACTCCATCGGAATATTACTTATTACTTCAACTGAAAAATTAATTGCTTTAAAAAAATGCTATAATTATAGTAGATACTTTTGCATCTAGGGAGATAAGTACGGTATTAGTAACGAGAGTGTTAGAAGCCCGACGACGTGGCCCGAGGGCTTTTAGACTCGAGTTTGTATTCCGCTTACCGAGCGTGATGCATATACAGGGTGGTCCAAACCTTGACGTCAAAAAAATTTTTTTAGATTCCTCACGTCATGAGCTATCAGAATATACCCCATGTATGTTAGCCGATTTTTTGTAGTTTTCGAGTTATGAATTTTAGAAATTTTTTTTTGAGAAATTCTGGAATTAAGAAATTTATTAATAAAAAAAAATCTGTTGGGTTTTTTAACTAGTTTGTTTTTGTAAAAGTATTACTACAAATAAAGCATTTACTGACAAAAAAAATTAGCGTCCTCACTTTGATACAAGTAGGATAAAAAATACCAAATTCAAAATTTTACGTTAAAAATGCATCAAAATAGCATTAATGTACGTAAATAAAAAAAATAAAACATACCCCAAGGATTTTTGGTAATGTAAAGACTGCCCTAGACCTTAAACCTTCGTAAAAGCAAAAAAAAAGTGATACTTAATAATGAGGATTTTTCGGAGTAGTCGGTCAAATAAACTTAAAAAAACTTCTAAATTTTTAATTTAAAAATATAGTGAAATTTCGTCTGTTTTGTTGTTCTTATCAATAAACAAAGACAGAAAATACCACGAAAACTCAATTCGTGTAGTTATTCAAGTCATTTTTTACAACTTGAAAATTACAAAAAATCGGCTAACATACATGGGGTATATTCTGATAGCCCATAACGTATGGAACCTAAAAAAAATTTTTGACGTCAAGGGTTGGACCACCCTGTATTATGTTTTTCATCACATTTGTGGACAAAAAAATTTGTTAAGTCAAAATATTATTAAATGCTTACTAACATTTTTATAACTTATAACACCCTAGGGAATTTCACTTTTCTATAACTCCCGCGATGAATGCAAGCAATGGTACGCTTATAAAACAAGTGTGATGAAAAAATAATAGGCGCAGCGCGGGTAGCCCCCTCACAAGGTGAACTGATGACCTTATAAATAATGCGGGAGTGCACTGGATGCAAGTGGTGCAGGACCGGTCATTGTGACAAATTTTGGGGGAAGTCTACGTCCAGCAATCGACGTCTTTCAACTGATATGATGATGATGAAATAATTGGAATAATCTAATAATAACCTACTAAAAAAACTTGAATTTCAAAGTTTATATTTATACTAATGATTCTTCTCGTATTTTATAAAATATACGTATATCGCATTTCGCAGAAAATAAAGCTAATATCGACGACTGTACCGACACTAAATAAGTAGGCTTCTTGCATATCAGTAGCGTACTAATACTAATACAACTAAGGACGATAGTGTTAAGTGGACAAACCAACACACGGCCAGACGGTTAAGTCGATCACCAAGGCAATAACAGAATAAATATTAGTAATCAATATAATATGCCACTAAATGACGATTATGTGAATATTAAAGTCACTTTTCAGGATTTTTTACAATCCTGATTCTCCTATTTTATTACCCAACTACCTAACAATAGGAGTCCGTTGTCGTTTTTTCAGTAAATATAACAATTGACAACGATTTCGCTGCATCGGGTTATTTTCGTCGAGCATATTAATTACGAGTAAAGTAAGTCACTCACTCCTCAGCGCTAGAAGAAACCTGTCTTAAGTGTAGGTATCTGTTTAATTTTTATACTTACTTGTGTCTTTTTTCTTTACACAGGAGCGGTTATCTTGAGTTCGTTTTTATAGTAGAGCTATTAATCGCCAACTCGCTTTTGGTGGGACTAATGCCTAAAGCTTAATATGCATTAATGCCACATCTCTATGTTGTAACGCTAGCTCTATACTATCTAACGATCCAACTGCGTTTTTGATGACCGAATCAAAAAACTTTTATATGTCTATAATAATTAGTAGCGGTATTTAATTGGCCGTTACATTGTCGTTAAAAGGGACTTAGTATTCGTTTCCAAAATACTCTGAGTAATATTTAAAGCCGTAATGATTTAGTGCGTATAAGTTCTAACAAACTAGACGCATTCGCCTTTCCACAGCATTATTAATAGTGGTCGGTGGATAGTACTCGCCGTCATTACCACTGCTAATGACACAATAAAACACGGCCCGAGTATCAGCAGCTCGGATCTGTGCTAAATGTGCCCTCAATTACTACCGTACCGAAGACATGTATTCGATAATTGGATAAGTAGGTGCAGTCAAGATAAAATAAATCTATGTTTGCGCCAAATGCACTTACGTACCTATTGAAAATGTTAAATGATTTCTTTGAGGTAGTGTATACATATTTTTGGCAGGCACTTTCCGTCTATAACTTTTACCTTGATTGTAGGTACAGTCGAGTTCATAAATATGTGTAGGTACAATTTTTTACTTATTATACCTATCGGGATAAGGTTCATACCTGTATAAATATTTATGAACTTGACTGTACATGAAAGCTAATGGCCGAAAAGTGTGTCGAATATGATGACTGAAGAACTATACGATTGTGGGCTGTTTTACTAACACTGAGACAAATTTATTTTCTAACTCGTCTCACCCATATTAATCTTAGCCTAATAATATACCGAGGGTTGCCTTGTGAAACCCGATAAGTCGAGTAAACCGAGTGATTATGTATACATATTTATATGTAAAGTGCCACAATAAATTTTAGGTATGTTACTTAAAACCGACATCGTAATTATATTTTTCATATACAGTATTTATCTAACTAACCCGAAACGAATATTATCCTAAAAGCATTGGTAAAACAATATCAGGTGAATTTATTCAACTGTGCGTTGTTTGTCTTATTTCACCTGACTTCAACGTATCATGTTATATTCATACTTTCATACACACTCGTAGCAATTCCAGGTACCAAATTATGACGCTACCCCTATTCTTTGTTGCACCGAGACAAGTGCATTTCAGTTAGGAATGTCTGTTTTTATTTCTCGATAAAAGACGACAAAGCCGCCGGTTTCACCGCATCTGGAAATCAGATTCTTCACGATGTTTACGTTCGATTTTCAGCGTGGATGCGCTGTCAATATTATCTACAAAATGCTGTAGCGTAATGTAAAGAGTTTCATAACCAGAATTGTCGATGAAAGATAAAAAATAAGTAGGTAGTTACTACTTCTGACTTATGAAAATACTTTTATTATCAATAACAATCGATTTGTATTTATAACTGGATTGAATGGGCGATTTTAGGCTGCCGTACTAAAAACGCTAAAATGTTGGGAGCGACTTCCCTACATTTTAATTAAACATAAAGCCGGCTTATCAATGCATCAAATGCATTTTATATATATCACACTCTACGTATTTTTATTTTTAAAAGGGTTAAGTTGCATATTCTGTATGTACATATGTTATGACGAATATAGTTATTTATTTATGATTAATAATATGAAAATATTTCTACCTTAATTTTCCGAAGCTTAACAAGAATAGGATAAAGGAACTAGTGGCTAGCCAGGCACCAGTAGTTGGCCTTCTAGTCATAATTAAACGATTCTTTAATCATGTAGATGTAGAAATTGAAACAAGCATTTATGACGTACACAATACCAGGATTTTAAAATAAAACCCACCGGTTAGAACCGGGAGGTGAAGGGTTAGAATCCTTCACCACCCGTTGGCCCGTGAAGAAGTTTTTTTTTGACAAGGAACTTGACGGGATTTTTATGAGAGTGTGCAACATATATGTCATACTGTTCTTAAAGACCGTATTGTTATTTATAAATACAAGTTCAACCTGGTCTAACTCTTGAAATTATTATTTTGCGTTTCTATGTTCTGAGTGTATGGCGTGTAGATATTTTTGAGTGTTATGTGATATATGGCTACTTTCCAAATTATTTCTTTTAGGGTCTTTATGATGCTTTCAATATTGCCTATCAAACGTATTTCGGACAAACCTATTCAGCTGAATGTAAGACTACTTCAGCGACTGCATGGTACTATTTTTAGAAACAATAAGGCAAGATGCTGTCCGAGTATATTATCTAAACGGTGTCTTCATGATTTCCCAATCAAGCTTACGCAAATTAAATGTGGTGGATTTAATGTTTTACTTAAAATGGGATTTTTACACAACGATTTAGATGAACTTCACTTTCTTATGCGTATGAGAACAGTAAAACAGCTATAAGAATCAGCCACACATAAAAGCCTTAATGAAACACCATGGGCTTGATCCATCGTTGGAACAGATGGATATAAATGCTCCATGATTGTTATATTGGATGTCAAAGTCAGAATACACGTAAGCTACATACCATATTCTCTTTAAAGTATCCTTTCACAAATTCAGGACATTTTTTTTGTGAAATATAAGTGCTATGAATATACCTAAATGTTTGACATTACGAAGCACGTGAAAGCGTGTCTTTCATAATACGATTTATTTGTGTGTGATGTCGTCTTTTTCACAAACCGTAAATTTTTTTGCAGTATTTGTCCGAAATATTTTTTATTACTCGGGAGGATTGGGTTAGTTGTGTCTAATTCAGATGTTTCACGTCGAGTTTCTAGGATGAAACGTGTACCTTATTAAAGCAGTAATTAGACACACGTAAGTTTTTTTATGTAAAAATGTAATATAAAAAAAATACGGCTAAGTAAATTTGTATTTATAAATAACGATACAGTCCTTACTCATACAACATATAGACAGAGGTCGACTGTCGGTTCCCAGTCGATCTCTGGGACCCTACTTCAATTATAATAATATAACCTAGGTATTTTTTTACGTGACACGGTAAATACATGCGACTGATATGTTGTAACAAACATTAGGACAACCAAACACTTAAGAAATTATAAGAGGTTTAAGACTGCACGTAGATAAAGACTTTAATAATTACCAGAGATCGCAAAAATTTGCGTCATTGTTCGCAATAATGTGGACATGACTCCAAAATTGATTAAATAATTAATCATTTAATTTATTTCTTACTTGACATATAATTTGATTCCTAGTCAATAAATACAAAAGTTTGTTAAAGTGTAGAATACCATCGTGTAAGGTAAACGGTTCTACAATCTTTAACTTTTTTACAATGGCTGTGGGAAGACCTTGCTGAAAACAATTTTAATAAAATATTTTTATTTACTAGTGATTCGGTAAGCTATACCTATGTTAAATGCTGGACTCAAAATTAAGACCAAATATCCACAAATTTTGCATATAACTTGTTTGGTACACGGAATCCATAGACTTTGCGAAGAAGTAAGAAAAAATTTCGAAGACGTTAACACATTGATCACCTATGTTAAAAAAACTTTCTCCAAGGCTCCTTCCAGGATTGCCATGTTTAGACAATTGAATCTAAATATTCCCTTACCACCTCAGCCCGTAATCACACGATGGGGTACTTGGATCCAAGCGGCATGTTATTATAATGATAATTTTGCAGCAGTAAAGAGAGTTATAGAAACATTTAGTAATCGTAACAGTGCATATGTCCGTAAATGTAAACAGATTATGCAGTCGGCTGATGTTGTTGACAATTTACAGTTCATTTCACAACATTTTAAATCCATTTTGGTTGTAATAGAGAATTTACAGTCTTCTTCAAATACTGTCGAATACACTTTAAGTAAAATAAGAAATATATTAAATAATCTGGACAGTATACCAGGAGAAATAGGTAACCGTTTGCAAACTCAAATGAAAGCCGTCCTTGACAGAAATCCCGATTTTGAGGTTATCGCCCACAACTTAGAACAGAAACCAAAACTCTGAATTATACTGGAATAATAATATTTCTATAAAGCTACTTAAGTTTGCCCCATTAACATCAGTGGATTGCGAGCGGAGTTTTTCAGCACTTAAGTATGTTTTTGATGTAAAAAGAAATAGACTGACTGCTGAAAATTTGGAAAAAATACTGATTATTTTCTTTAATAAATCTACATTTTAACAAACTTTTGTATTTATTGACTAGGAATCAAATGACATGTCAAGTAAGAAATTAATTAAATGATTAATTATTTGATTAATTTTGGAGACATGTCCACATTATTGCGAGCAATGACGCAAATTTTTGCGATCTCTGATAATTACAAAACTGAATTGCCCACGTTACTTTTTAAAACTAAAATAAAATGTTAACTGAAAACGATCCGTCTATCTCATTGCTTTTAAAAGCTGTTCAATTCTTAAAGCAGAAAGTTGAGACAGCCGCGAGCTCACCGTGCCGACCGCTCCCGGTACCAACTACTACAGACATCGCTAAAGTAGAACATCCAGAAGCATGTACTTTATTTACCAACATAATCATACAATACATATATCTACAAAATTAAAACGAATTCTATTTTTAACCGGCTTCAAAAACAGGAGGAGGTTCTCAATCCTATTGTATGTTTTTTACCTTATAGTGACATTAATTGACATGAAGAATATTTTTTGAACTTCTCTAATTTAAGTGTTTTTATTTTCGCGGTATACAGTGTGTTAGCATGACCTTGGCTATTACGAAAATAGGTAATACGCATTACTAGCAATCGCTTTGAAGCATTAACATTTAACAAATATTTCAGTTTACCCCAGAATTAAGTTTCTTTCATCCAAACAATCAATGTAACGCGTGTACTGCTTCGTTGTCAAATGTTGCGAATGGCTGCGATCTGTCATTGTCAAGTGCAAATTAACGATTGATTCATTTCGAAGGACATTGCTTGTCTTAGAAATTCAAAACTCAAATTTAAGAAGTAATTAACTTCTTAAATTTGAGTTTTGAATCATATAATGCTCGCGGTTTGGCTAAACATCTGCATCGCATTCCTTGATCAATTTTAATAAAAGCGAGTATGATGGTACGTACACAGTGTATATTTGTTTCTTATGGTATTAATAATAATGCTGGAATGTATTTACTATGTCGCTCCGTAAAATAATCTAGAAACACATCGCCATGTCGTCCGGAGTGCAGCACCTAAACTTGGCACACACTTTTACTAAGTAACATGCGCCGTTTGCGTAAATATATGTCTATACTAACAACAGACTTCGGAATTGATAGAGCGAGATCTATACGGCTTTAAGTTTTAGAACAGAACAGAATATATGACAACGCCGGCCGATAGTAGTGCACTTTTCAACTACCAAACTGCTCCAGGCCTTGTTCAGTTATTTACGGGCCTTGAGACATTATTCAGTTGCTCAGCTGGGTGAGCCAACGTGTGTCACTTGTATGTCATATTTGCCGTTCTACTAAGTTTCATTGTTTCATGATATAGAATCGAAAATGACAAGTCATCATATATAATTAATATTACGCATAGATTGGTTAAATAAATAAGAAAAGGGCACTCCGTGTTTTCTAACCGCCGTGATTTTGAAGTCACAGGGGTTGAAACGCTCGTAGAAGTACCCAAAAAGTGTCTTACTATGCAGTATAGTCCAAATAAATTAAACAGAGCAAACGTTGAAACAGTCTTGAATCTTTATGCAAATACCAGCTGCATCTACACTACTAAACACCAATCTTAGCTCTCAATCTTCAAGCAAATACTGCAGTACTCGAGTTAAAACGTCACACAACAAACGGGCCGGAATCCACTTTGGAGGCAGATCTGTCTGCGTCCGTATTCCAAAACTCAGTAACGACCTTCTAACCGTGGCCGGCGAGCACAACTTTTAATTGAGTTTGGAACAAAAGTCTGAGTCTAGCCAGGAGACATCTCTGTACCGCGAACAGCGTATCTCTTAATTTTGTCGAGTGACCCCAATACCTGCATGTTTTCTGAAAACTTAGTAGCTTGAAATAGCAAGTCAAACCAAGGCGTTACTAATACAAAGTGGGGAAAGTAGGCTTGGTAAGTGAAGCTTTACCTGTCCCGAAATTCAGAACTGATAGCCGTACCATGAGCTGCCACCATGTTATTAGCACAGATTTATTTTCTATCCATCCCGCTTGTACTCATAATATTGGTGCGAGCGAGCCACAGAAAATAAGTCGCTAATAACTTAGCGGCAGCTCAAGGTACGGCTACAGGTGCTTTACTTGAATTAGTACTATTTATTCTTATTATTATCTAATATACTAGTTTTTTAAGGCACTGGTCTCACCGCGAGCTACTAAGCTATGAACTATGGGCTATAAACACGAACAAAAGATACGCACTCCCGTGTAAAAACAAGAGACACGGCGATACTCGCCCGGCGGTGATAGCTGCTAGGGCGGGGATGACTAGTCTGTTCGTGTGGAATGGAAGCGTGCCGGGAGAGGTAACAATTAAGTGAAGTGATATGATGAATCTTACTCTCATTCGTTATACGGGTGATATTATAAATTCAAATCTCTCATCTCCCATACCTCAGGAACAAACACGTGTTAAACGCTAGGCTTGCTTGTAATGATGTACCTATAGATTACCAGTACCTACGAGTATATCCGTAGAAACATATTACAAAGTACTCTATCTACGTGTGACATAAAACAAGATGTCAAGTGTCAAAGCAGTAGCGTCTCATCTCGTGAAACTTAAGCAATCACGTTGCCTGCGCCGCCACATACTCGTACGTCGTAGAACTTTTCAGGGAACTATTTGCGACCCTGTCGGCGACAGAGTTAAGAAAGCGACCCGAGATCCGCATCATTATTGCTCTCAGAAATGGTATGAATAATTACTGTAATAAGTCCTTGAATAATATCCACCCCCAAAAAACAAAAGGAAAACAACAATTAAAGTAACTTAATGAGTCAAAAGGGAACACGTAATTTACCAGAAATACTTTGACGAACTTAAGAATTAAAGGTGAGTTTACATCTAAAACACGTCAGCACGTACATAAGTCGTAAAACTTTTACCGCAGAAGCATTTGAGAGCCTGCCGGCGACAGCGATCGGAAGACGATCTCGAGATCCTTATCAAGCTGGGACTTCCGGACGGGTCCGTTTACATTTCTCTGTGGATAAAACTCTTGGGAGGCACCCTTAAAAGCAGCCCGATGCGCCTTATCAGCTGGTATTGCTTCGATATTGTTGGCACAGCGACTGCCGGTGTTTGCTCTGCCCGGAATGTGCAGGAATGAAATTTATAAGTTCAGTATCCATCCGGAGGTAATGGGCGTTTCATATTTTGTTTGTTCAGCAGTTCTATCAAGCACATTGCAATAATATTTTTATTAAATATGAATTTTAGTAATATATTGAAGTACACAAAGTAGACTGTAGTGCAAATAAAAAGTAAAAAAAGGAACATGCATTCAATGCTATCCCGTTGCTGAAAAAACAATATATTTGAAGTCGTTAAAACGTAACAAATCATATACAACGATATATTCGTAATATTTTGTTAATGTAACATGCTAAGTGGATTGAATTACGACTGAGTGAATTTGGATAAGATAATCAGATAGTTATTAGCGCACTGTGACGTTATTGGTCTCTACAGTCTACACTGAGTAAAACATGAAAGGATGTTAGAGATGACGAGAAGAGAACAAGATGATCTGATTATCCTTTCACTGCATATTTGTAAACTTCGTTTGAACTAAATGTGTAGGAAGTTTGGGATCGAGTTAACAGTGCAGCCTACTGCGACTTAATAAACATGGTAATGTATTCAAGACCGAGACAAGTGGGCATGTTCCGGGCGAGTGTTACGGCCAATGTTTCGGTCGTTCCGATACTGGAGTTCCGGCTGTCCCGCACTGTTCCGGACACGGAGCCAGACGGACCTACAACGACTCGAATAAGGATTTGCATAATTTTCCCCATGACGGGATTACAGCGTGACACAAATTATTTTAAGCCATGCGTACCTATTACGAATCCAACTATTGTCATGTAGATTTTCAGAGTCCCATATAGTACAGTACAGGTAATCGTGATGATAGGTTTAATAGACTTTGTAGAGATGACTGATTTCCGGCATAAAACTATTCAAAAATATACAAATACAAAAACATGTAAATTATCAGTCCCATTTTATACAGTACAGGTAATCGTGATGATATGTTTAGTTGACTTCGTAGAGATGACAGATTTCTCAGCCTCAGCCTCTCATTAGGTGTATAATTATGTTCCTGTGTTGAGAAATCTCGCTCCTCTAAACCTATTTAGTGCTTCTTGTTTACCTTTTTATATTTAATAAGTACCTATTAGAAATCTTTCTTTGGTATTACGTTATGACTTGCCAAGTATAATTCAGGTTGTGATCAGGAATGTTGGCCCAAAATCTGTTCGTTATCTTAAAAAAAATAATTAAGAAATATTCCAAATTGATGATAATTGACTACGAAACTATTAACACAAAATACCAATACATTACATTAATACTTTTCTGAACCATTAACCCCAATTTCTAGGTAAGTAATAATGAATAACGTTCTATAACAATTTTCAATATGTATATAAGGAGGAGTAACAAGACGAGTACGATATAAAGAGGTTTTATTAAATACCATCAATTTGTCATTCAGTGAATGCGTTCCATACAAAAAACAATTAATTGTGATATAATGAAGTTATTACTAGGCTTAGGACTTTTCGCACTATGAAATATGTAATCAATCATAAATGAAATTTAATATTCGAACTCAAAACCAAAGTTAAAAAGTATGACGTTATTATCCAATCAGTCCAATCTTATGGCCATACTAACGAATTTAATGCCTAAGTTGTGAGTGCATTTTCTATTGAGAAGAAACAGAGCAACTGAACGATAATTTTAGCTCCCTTCGTTGTGTATGATATTATTGGTGATAACTGTACATATGTAGGTACATGTAATATTATTAAGAGGTTAATGAATAAATTATGAACTTCTTGGATAAGCATTATGCATAGTAAATAAACGATCAAAACCTCGTTACATACATTGTGATGCGTATCAAATTGCAATTTATATCAATTACTGAATGAAATAGTCAACTAGGTATAATATCAAACTAGTATCGAATTTGCAGTTAATGTCATGGCGACACGCGTCAGTACTAAATAAAATGAAGTAGGTAGGTATGTATTTTATTACGAAATGTCTTCAGATTATGTAAGATTTTTTCGGAATTATGAGCTAATCAAATCTTTAAAATTTATAACAACAGTAAAATTATTCAACCAGATTGATTTTCGTTTGCGATTTGGTTTTGCTCATAATAGTCATAATTAGTAACAGGTCGAGCGTAATGGGAATATTAAGTAAATGATAAATGATAATCGATCATTAGGTGAATTCATATTTAGCAGTTAGGGCTATAGAGCAAAGTGAAATATACAACGATGGCCCCCCCCAATTAATTTGAAACCGTTAGGGTTGCCAAAGCCCCGCAAACGACCACTTTGTAGTCACCCGAAGGCACTTCATGAAAATAATATTAATAAGTAATACACTAGCCAGATTTGTAAAGTAAACTATATTTCTTCCTGATTTTTCAGTAAGATACTAAATTAATATGGATGATTTCGATGTGGATAGGGTGAGATATATTTATGTATTCATTTTACATGGCTTGCATTACATCAAATTAGTATGCCCACTCTTTCCGAGCTTTGATTACGTGCATAGCTGTCCTTGTACTAGCTGCAGCAACAACTGTGTTAGTCGTCACCTGTATATGTAAAGTTCGTCGCTATTACAGGAAGGATATTTTTGTATAGGAGATGGTAACACATTGAATATTTTATTTTCATACATGGATTTTTCAACCCTTAACAGCTGCGTTATGTTCTGAACTTTGAAACGAACTCTGAAATCGGTTGACAGTGATCGTAAGTATAAAAGTAGGATTTTCTAGTTACATATTGTCTTTAAATTAAGTTCACGTCCATCACATCCATGTACCGACTAACATTGCACTACCATAACCCTACAGTTTGCGCTTGGTGCCGAGTGGCATGGAATCGACATGTTATCCCGTACAGAACTGTTAGTCGTACATGGCTGGCTTGGCTGGTGGTTTGCAATCGTTCACCGATTTATAACCTGCAATCTATTTCTAGAACATCGATTGCCCCTTCTTATGGTAGCATTGGAATTTAGACCTTGCATAAAAGTGGAAAGGTTGATTCTAGGTGTAAGGAGGATTTGAATATTTGCCGTTTATATTACCTGTGCTAAATTCTCGTTCGTATTTGGCTATAAACAAACTGAGGGTTGGAGAACGGTTTCGTTGCCGGAATTTAGTGGTTGCATGCGCTTAGTGAGGCATGGGATAGAACAGCGCGCGATACTTTCGTGGTCGGGTAGCTCTCGCGAAGGAAACGACAGAAAATGTGCCTGAATTGTTTAACATGCATTACTACCGACGTCGTTTTCCCACGGCCACGCTGTGATAGTGCAAGCTGCATATGTACCGAGTATAGAATACAAAACGCAGCCTGAAAACTATTATGGAATATACGTACGATAAACAACTACTTACTTCTAAGTGTAACATGTAATTTTATGTACAACTACACATTTAAATTATTGATTCATGAACTGTATTTGGAAGTGAGGGTAAAAAAAGTAAGTTTAATATCTAACATATTGTACCTATTTATCAATCCCGAATAAAATTTGTAATAATGTAATTCAATTGTAATTTATATTTACGTTGCTGTAAGCAGCCGTATTGAGCAAGGGAATGCCAGTGTTAGGTATTCAATCCAAACTCCATGACTCAAAAATGTGTTATGGAGAATCTATACTGGCCGGTTTGTTTGCGGCCACGACCTGCCTAACCCACCGGCACCGCTAATCGTTTACCCGCACCTCGTTCTCAGTACCCATTGTGCCCGTCGCTTGCGCAACTAGCACTTGTTCAAACATCGCGCGCAGCCTTCGCTGATAACGACCCACTATGAATGGAGTTATAATCGTTGACTTCTCGTCTACAGCTTGTTAACTGTGTATGAAAGTGCATCTGCTAAAGGATGCGAAAGAAAGTAACTTGAACTTACGAAATTATTCCTATTTATCTATTCCTTTAAATATTAAATGTCATATACCAAAGAAAAATACCGAAATAAAACTATGAAAACGGATAAACTCGTGTACACTAATTAAATTTAACTTCATCCCGACGTTTCGAACAATTCACAGGGTTCGTGGTCTGCGTGAACTTAAACTGAAGTTAAATTTAGTCAATATACGCGAGTTTATCCGTCTTCATAGTTTTATTTTTTCATATGTAATCGTTGCGGTGACCGAAAAAAATATTACAAATTCCGAAATTTACCAACGCCGGAGGTGGAATTTGAACCCACGTCTTCAGGTTTCGCGGCTCTAAATTTTTAATAGAACAATTTGAGTTTTCCTAAATAATAGAATCTATTCCTATTAATTTTATTAGTATCACAACATTAGGTTTCTTACTTTCGATCCTATCGATTGAATTCCAAACTGCGAAGGAAAGAGTCCAGTGCCGTTTTCATCTGAGATATCAATGAGCGGCAGGGTAAGCACATAATATAAAATATAGATGGTATGAAGTTTGAATTCCTATATTTGACATAGAAACACATCAAGAAAAACAGTAAATCTACAATTTCATAAATTTTAACAGGTATGTAAGGGGTTCGTGTCGTAAAATAATTAAAAAAAAAATGTTGCGTGGGAAAGAGAAAAATGTCAATAATAGAAGTACATACTTACCTGTACCCCGAAAAATGTTTTAAATACTCAATAAAATATGATGCTCTACAGAATTTCAGCTCTCAGAGATTGTGAGCCGTAACGACTTATAGTTAAAGTTTATATCGATTTTACATTCTGGAACACAGCAAATACGTAGACAAAAAATAATTGAATAAAATCTTCAAGTCTGTTCAAAACGGAATCTACTGTCAATATTCTTGGTGAGCGCACTGTTTACAACGGCCTGATTTTTCAATGTCCGTTTGTATCGCGAGGCAGGTGCCGATGCGCAGCATTGATGATAAATATTTGTATTGTTAGATGCCTGAGTCGTGACAGACAACCGATGTAAATAATGCCATTTAAAAGTACCTGCTATCGGTATCACAAATGCTTCGCTCATCAAATAGGTATTCTTTATTATTGTTTTACTTGTTAGATGCAATTCTAATTGGAAACTATTTTTATTACATACGTGTAACGTATGCGGAATGAAATCTGCACAAAGTTTAATATTATATTAAATAAATGATATCATTATTATTTTCTTGAACATGTACGTTTTTTAACATCGATTTTAACAAGTATTCATGCAAGATAAAAACTACTTGAATCCAAAGTGTATAACTTTAGTTTTATGATACTTTATCCATTGATGTCGAAAAAACAAATGTTAGCATTTTTCTTGCCTCTAATTTTATCTTCTGTAGGAAAACTTTTTAAATAAAAATCCTTTGCTCATTATATTTCATATTCTTGTTAATTGGTCTATTGATACTTACTTATTATGCTAAAAATATTTAATTGAAATTAGCTATAAGTCGTTCACCGTGACATCCGTTACTGAAAAAGCAGTGTTTTTTACACTTTTTGATCAAATGGCGAAGTCATATTTTCAAAGTTGTTTATTTTTATTTTCCGTGTTGATAGGCTTGCTCTTTGTTTATGTTTCGTAATGCCCTTGGTTTGAGGATGTTTTTCATCAATTTTGTTGTCATATTTAGAAGTATTTCTGAGCTCCCTGTTCGATTTTGTGATTCGGGTTAACGTAATTTCCTTTAGTCGAGCTCTTTCTGAAAAGTGGCTGTCGCCAAATTATTACATTACACTAGGGTTTCTAATATCGACGGTAGAAAGGCTAATTGACTTAACCGACATTTTATGAACTTTACAGGAGAGCCGTTCAAAGTTTTATTTTTTAGAAAAAAAATCGCTACAAAAAAAGTAACAGGTATATTGTAACGCAACTGCCATCAAATATTCAAGATATAAAGGCGCATACTTTGGTTCCTACCTTGATAAAATTAGTTTATTATGTCTCGAAATAAAGGTCGCTTAAGACAAATCTGCTAAAAATGAGAGAAAGGCTAATTGGTTCAAATACCAACAGCGTCTGCCGCCGGAGGCAAGTCAAATGACTGTAGTGTACAAGTGCACTTTTTTAAAAAGAAGGCTAAATGAGCTAAGCGCTATTTTTACTATACAACGGGGTAAGGCTAAACAGTTTAAGCGATTCTTTAATGGAAATAAGTGGCGATTCTAATTGACTTAATGACACACACTCATTGAAAAACGGATTGCTTAAATCTCAGGAATTATATGAATATGATTAAACATGGTGGTTGAAGCTCGGATATTTAGAGACAAAGGTATAATTACTCTACAGGTCTAAAGAAAACAAAATGAATGAAAATCGTTTTTCTCAATTTTTATTGCTATACAGGGTGGAAAGGGATGACGTTCCTTCCCGCTACCGACCGAGTCTACCAACCATTACGATGAACTTTCTGTATGGGACCAACATCGAAAGCGTACATGGAAAATTTACTTTTCCATACTATTGAACTCTAGATAATCACTCACTTTGTATGAGGGGTTAATTTTTTTTTCAATATTTCGATGTTGGTCCCATACTGAAAGTTCATCGTAATGGTTGGTAGACTCGGTCGGTAGCGGGAGGGAACGTCGTCCCTTTCCACCCTGTATAAAGAAAAATATTTGCTTCTAATAACATAATTAGATAGTTATTTGGCAGAATCAGTCTTAGAAAAATTGCGGATATTGATTACAGCGTTTCATCCGCAATAACCTTTCTGTCGCTTTTATTGGAAAAAAAGCTCTTTTTGCCTAACATCTTTAATTAATTTATTACTACGCTTGATAGTTACGTTACATTTTTTAATCTTAATTTTTATTATATCTGTAGTCAATTTTTTTACAATATAAGTGGCAGAAATACGTAAGTAAGTATTTAGACTTAAACTTTAATTATTATTAAATAATCAAGAAATAACAATGAAAATAATTAAATTATTTCATAATGTGAAATACACGATTTCAGTATCACACACAAATCACTACGGCACATGCGCCTACCGGCACAGGCTACAAGTAATTGACGCGCCCGCGCGGGGGGCGGCGGTAGTTATAGGCGAGCGGCTCAAAAAACACCGACGGCGGCAAGAGTGTGATTGTACCGCCGAGTCAAAAGTTTCTCATAGAAATTTTTGATGATTTAAGCTACACTAATATGATGCATTATGATTTTATTATAAGGATTTAAATGACACAGGTCAAACAAATATTATATTTCAACCAACATTCTCATCTATAAAAAGAGGTTCAAAATGCTTAAGTAACATACATTTTATGGTTTAGGGTTTTACGTATTTGGTTGAAGCGACCCATGCCCTAAAAAATTGGGAAGAGCTAAATGGTTCAAGCGACATGCTTCTTTTATTTTAAATGGAGGCTAAATGCTTCAAACGCCTATGGTGGCACTTTTTTGTTGAAGTTCAATTGACTTAAACGACTATGCTCGTGTGTGATGGAGTAAAGCCAAAAGGTTCAAATCAAAACGAATGGCAAAGTTGGGAAAGTAAAAACCGCTTAAGCGGGAACCAACCAAACATGTTTGTGGGTCAAGTCACGTTTCATTCAAAAATGCAATTTTTTGTGTTGCTTCATGCCTTGATTTTTTTAACGCTGTACCAAATTTCAGAAGTGTTAACCGCCATTAAAATCGTCTGATCGCTATGAAACCGAGCACAATCGACGGAGAAAAATCTGCCGATTCCGATGATATAAATAACTCAATATCGCCCAAAGTGTCGCTTAAGCCAATTAGCCTTTCTACCGTCGATATCATTTATTGGAAACGAAAAGAATGCGAGATTTTTATAAAACAGTGTTTCAAATCTTGCCTTCTTCTAAAAAATCAGAATCATCGTCGATTTTGGCCTTAGCAAATGTGTCTTGTGGAAAATACATGCAGTTGTGCGACATTGTTCTACTCAATTGGCCATAATTTCTAAAGAAAGATGCCAAACCCGACAAAACTATCCAATTTAATTAACAATTGTATACAAATTAATTTAGCATTGAGACACAAGTTAAATTTAATTTTTTTATTTTGTTTTTACTTGTTCAAAATTTGTGCAAATTTCACTCCGCATACGTTATTCGGTAGAATTATTAATATTAAAATACAGGCTTCAATTGAGCATACCGTGGCACTAAGTCGATATGGTGGTCCTATGGTTATATATTTTATTGAATTGTTTGTTATCACAGAATTGAGGAAATAAATCACAATTAAGATTATGAGGAAACCTTCCGGGGCACGATTGGGATGTTTGATCATTAAAAATAACCAACAAGATGCCCGAGGGACCTGCCAAATGAAGGAAAAGTGGCCAGAAAAGGACAGATGGGAAATTTCGACCCAAAGTGACAAGGCTTCGTAATAATCTGATTTATTGCGACAGCAAAATAATATGTTGAAAAGAAGAGTTGTAACGATAAGTTACGTACAACTTATTTACAATTTAGGCTAAGCAACGTCAGATTACGGTCACAACCTAAATATTTAAGTATGTATTAAAGGCTTTCTGGAACCTTTCACAAGTAGTACGAATATCACGATTCATTGTTGAAATTATGTTATAAACTCTATTACTGAATTTAGTAAGAAAAAAATTGAATAATGTCACGAAAAGTGATAGAACAAGGAAATAATGATCAATACTTATTTACAATTACAATACTTGTACGGATACAGTACTGTTTGTGGTCAAGCTATGGAAAATACTTATTTTAACCAAATATTTTTGGTTTGTGTTGTATTAAAATAGTACAATACTTACATAAGCAAATTATATACTATATATATAAATAAGTGTCATATATTTACGGGGAGGGGAGAGGCCATTGCCCAGTGGTAAATAAAAAATATAAATATGTTTACTAAATAAAACCGATGTATCCATTGGCACCTAAGGCGAGAATCAAAACAAGCTATGATGAAACTTACAGAACTATTGTTCTGTGCTGAAACTGTGGATGTGGGTTCAATTACCACCTTGGTGTGCACTGGGCTTGGTATTTTCTTAGTATGGTATCTGGTACTGTATACATTTTTCATTATGCATGTAAATAATTACAGTATATTTAACATCCACTTCCGCACACGCCTCGACGCTTATTGGATTGCAATAAGAAGTGTTCGGATGCCTCAGGACACGGCATCGGAGCGCAATAAGAAAAGACGCGAGTTGGTCTATTTCGGCCCTTGCCATACCTGCGCTGGCGCAGACGGATTCCCCACCACGTTAACTACTTTAGAATGCATCGGGACATTAATCAGACGGTACCAAGATTAGATGGATTGAGCGCTAATATCGCCATCTGTAGATTTCTACTAGTTTTATCACATCTGGTTAATTTAAGCAGAGAAGCACCTACGCACACATTTGTGTACTGTTCTGTGATGTCAGTTACGATGAAACTGACATACAAATACCTATTAATACGTGATAAGCAGAGATCGCAAAAATTTGCGTCATTGCTCGCAATAATGTGGACATGTCTCCAAAATTAATCAAATAATTAATCATTTAATTAATTTCTTACTTGACATGTCATTTGATTCCTAGTCAATAAATACAAAAGTTTGTTAAAATGTAGATTTATTAAAGAAAATAATCAGTATTTTTTCCAAATTTTCAGCAGTCAGTCTATTTCTTTTTACATCAAAAACATACTTAAGTGCTGAAAAACTCCGCTCGCAATCCACTGATGTTAATGGGGCAAACTTAAGTAGCTTTATAGAAATATTATTATTCCAGTATAATTCAGAGTTTTGGTTTCTGTTCTAAGTTGTGGGCGATAACCTCAAAATCGGGATTTCTGTCAAGGACGGCTTTCATTTGAGTTTGCAAACGGTTACCTATTTCTCCTGGTATACTGTCCAGATTATTTAATATATTTCTTATTTTACTTAAAGTGTATTCGACAGTATTTGAAGAAGACTGTAAATTCTCTATTACAACCAAAATGGATTTAAAATGTTGTGAAATGAACTGTAAATTGTCAACAACATCAGCCGACTGCATAATCTGTTTACATTTACGGACATATGCACTGTTACGATTACTAAATGTTTCTATAACTCTCTTTACTGCTGCAAAATTATCATTATAATAACATGCCGCTTGGATCCAAGTACCCCATCGTGTGATTACGGGCTGAGGTGGTAAGGGAATATTTAGATTCAATTGTCTAAACATGGCAATCCTGGAAGGAGCCTTGGAGAAAGTTTTTTTAACATAGGTGATCAATGTGTTAACGTCTTCGAAATTTTTTCTTACTTCTTCGCAAAGTCTATGGATTCCGTGTACCAAACAAGTTATATGCAAAATTTGTGGATATTTGGTCTTAATTTTGAGTCCAGCATTTAACATAGGTATAGCTTACCGAATCACTAGTAAATAAAAATATTTTATTAAAATTGTTTTCAGCAAGGTCTTCCCACAGCCATTGTAAAAAAGTTAAAGATTGTAGAACCGTTTACCTTACACGATGGTATTCTACACTTTAACAAACTTTTGTAGTTATTGACTAGGAATCAAATTATATGTCAAGTAAGAAATAAATTAAATGATTAATTATTTAATCAATTTTGGAGTCATGTCCACATTATTGCGAACAATGACGCAAATTTTTGCGATCTCTGGTGATAAGTCAATATAAAATGTAAAACATGGGTACCTAATTACTACTTAGTGCACAAAGTTATGACTTATTGTTAGTTTACTGTGTAACTTCAATGGAATTTTGTTCTTAAATATTTATTTGTATAAGTCTTATATTTATGATTCATATAAATGTTAGTAGAGTAAAGTGTTGGTAGAGTCTGATGCGTTTGGAGTTTTGCATTCTAAGACTCTCCAGTTTTTGAGACTTCTTTTAAAATGTTACAATGACTCAAGTGCTTCAAGAAGATTCCTTAGTGTAATGATTAAAATATCTTTTGTTTAATCGAGGTTAGATAAGAAATAGATGACACGAGCGAAGTAATTATTAACCACCTAAAGTTTTCCTTCTTTTAAATTGAAATAATATAACGTTGGACAAAAGTGAGTACTTTGAAAAACGTGAGAACTTCAAAGGTGAGTTTTCATTTTGAAACTTGGGTTATGTTTTCAAGATTCAAAGACTCAAAAAAGGACTCTACTCACGACTCTACTCAGGAGTCCATAAAAATGAGGAGTCCTAAAATTTGGATCAACACTAATCATTACTATTCAATTGTTTACTTATAAAGTTAAATTTAATTAATATACGCGAGTTTATCCGTTTTCATAGTTTTATTTCATGTGTAATCCTCGCGGTAACCGAAGAAAATATGATGTTTACTTATACTTATGATTTATTAGTTCTCATTTATCACAATTTATGTATCACATATTTTGATATGAATTTTTACCTAAATAATAATAATAAAATTGAGGTACAGTGACAATTAATCAACTGCAATATAATAGGCACTAGATCTATGGGCCATTTTTTTCAAAGTTTTCCAAAGTGGGGGCACTTTTATTTTGGATTTGGATTTTTTAATATGATTTTCACTCAGGATTGTGAGTTCTTTCGATCCTGATAGGAGATTTTTTTCCAGTCCGTTACCATTTATTCATACAGTTTGTATGGCGGTAACGGAATGGAAGTTCGAATAATTTATGTAAATTTTTGGGTAAGTTTTTTCTCCTATTAGGATCGAAAGAGCTAACGATTCTGAGTAGAAATCATATAAAAAATACCTTTGAGTGTGGATGAAAAAGTGGAGGAGACAACTTTAAAAAAAAATTTCTATCCCTCAGTTACATGTATGGAGGGCCCCACCCCAATGTTTTTTTTTACAATTTAGTATCATAATCCTGTAGCGGTTTATACAACACATATCCTTACCAAATTTCGTTACTGTAGCATTTATAGTTTCCGAGTAAATCGGCTGTGACAGACGGACAGACGGACAGACGGACATGACGAATCTATAAGGGTTCCGTTTTTGCCATTTTGGCTACGGAACCCTAAAAATGGCGCCTGTATGAAATGAAGCTATTGATTCGATATTAAATAATTGTGTCATGTACTGGCGTTTGTTAGAAATAATAAACATTAACACATCTTAGGTATTTGATGGCATTCAAAGTATTCGCCTCATTTCGCGGTGTAGTTTAAATCGATGATTGTTTCGTCGCGCGCGATATCGGTCAATGTCAGCGCGATTTCGATTTTAAAACAAAAAATGTCTAACTAAACCGATTTCAAAAGCAAAGCGAAAGGCTTAGTCGCGTTAAATATTGCACGATGTCGATAATGACTCCACTGGACGTGACAGAATAATTACAAGGATAATTAACGCTTATTATTAGTCACGGAATACAATGGGGAAAATCTAACATTCGTATAATGTATAATATGATGCTTAAAATTCGCCTTTGCTTTGGTCTCGATGGCCAAAGTAATCAGTCGTAATATAGTCAGTCATTAATCATTCGTAAACCGATCAAATGTAGAGACAGTGAAGATGCTAGGTATGATGTAGAATCATTCCAATTGTGAGATATGTAACCTTTATCTACTAATCAGTAAATAACTTCTACAGAATGATTTAAATAGGTACGGGTATCAGCATACCACTTCGAAAAGAACAATCGCATGATTCAGACATCAAAGGTTTGATAACAATTTGAAGCACGTCGATGCGTGGTCGAACCTGGCACATGGTAGGGGGGCGGGTTCGAGGGGGGCAGCCAGTAGGCGGCACTTATAGGCGGGTAGCCGCCGTTGGATCGGCCCGCGCCCGCCTTGCCGCGCGCGCCGCCCGTGTCACCGCGCATCCTTCACTTCACTTCACATGCACTACACCACATGACGTTATACGTCTGCATTCAACCGCGGCCGGGCAACTACTAGCGTGCCGGTACACGAGGTGCGCGCGCGCTGACGGACGATCAGTCATTCTTCGTTGTCACCAAATCCCCCCTCCCCCCTTTTACGCCACTAACGAGCAGTCCGTCTGACACGGTTTTCACAGCCCCAGGTGTGATCCCGACCTATACCCGATTTATGTTGGTGACGTCATTATTGCTTCCGTAGAACTCCCGTCGGCATGTTTACGCTTCGGAATTAATAGGTACGTCGATTGACGCCTGATTTAGTGGCTGGCTGGTGCCTCTGCCTACGCGGTAAACGAATCAATTTAATATTATTTTACAAACACTATAAACTTGAAAATATGTCTTGAACGTTAGAACATGAAGAAGCAATCACATATACAATGTAACTGAGGATACCAAATAATTGTAACAGCATGAGCAATCACATTTTAAGACATAAATACAATTTTCTGGATATTGAGGTATAACACAAAGGTAACATTTTTTTTTACAGAAATAGCCAAAACTAATTTTATATGACATTCGTAGCAAACAACGACCGCAGTAATACATCGTTAAATATATTCGGTTTCCTCATGTTACAGCGTATACAAATATGATTATAGCTTTAGATATCGCATCTAAGCATTAACTAACGAATTATGAGGTTAGGAATCGTAAACTAAACAATTTTGTAACCAATTTGTATACAAATAAATATTTCAATTAACTAGATGGCCCAATACCTACGTAATAAATACGGCTCTACATGTATTATATAATTCGAACTGCCTGACATATTAAAAACATGAAAGAAAAATAAAAATTTAGTATTTATAGAAAAATCTATATAACGTTCGTTTAGTTAGAGTACATTTTCATGAAAAATATGTATTTATTATAATTATAAACTAAATGTGCGACCGCACCAATGCTCAATAAACGGTGACGGTACGGAATCGTAGTGACGCATCGTATCGTATCCGCTACGTTTTTGCCGTATGATCCCCACACCGCTTCTCAAAATACGCAGTCGGTACGGAATCGCAGCAACGCATCGTATCTGTAAAGTTTTTGTGGCATTTTCACCACACCGCTGCTTAAATATACGCAGTTGCAGCGTTGAAAATCATTTGATTGTACCTAAGTGGATAATTAATAGCCACATCAAGATGTGTCCGTGACACCTGACATTTATGACACATGATAGCGTTTCCGTACTGTCTGCGTATTTTAAGCATCGGTGTGGGGAGCATGCGGTAAAGACGGTTTGGATACGATGCATCACTACGATTCCGTACAATCTGCGTATTTTAAGTAATGGTGCCCCGGGGTATGGGGCAAAAACGTTACGGATACGATGCGTCACTCTGCAGTCCGTACTGTCACCGTTTTTTGAGTATTAGCGCGGTCACTTCTTTAGGGTACTATGAATGCAAATTACGAAATAATTCGTTCTATTAAAATAGAACTACATATTAATAAAAAAAAATGTAATTTATATATTTTTTTTCATAAGTGAGAAGGATTTATGCGTCGTTGGACTAAAAGTAAATATGGCGATATATAAAAATGTCCACTTGCTTAAATTCGGGTGTATATAATTTTGACGAAGTATAAAAATGTTCACCTGTATATTAGACCAAATATAAACATGTTGCGACACTAGACTAAAAGTAAATATGGCGATGTATAAAAATGTCCACTTGCATAAGTTCGGGCGTATATAATTTTGACGAAGTATAAAAATGTCCACCTGTATATGATTGTTGGTGGTGATGAATTTGATCCGTATATGTATTATTATAATCCTGGACCTATAGTAAAGAAAGTAGTCATTTTTATATTCAGACTTGATTAGACTTAGACATTTGTACACTTTGAAAGTAGTCATTTTTATATTTCGACTTGATAAGACATAAACATTTTTATAATTTGATAGTAGTCATTTTTATATTCCGACTTGATAAGACTTAAGCATTCTAAAGTATTGGCTTTCTAACACTCGGACCAATTTCATTTTATATGTAGACATTTTTATACATCGCCATATTTACTTTTCGTCCAACGACGCATAAATCGTGAGAAGAGTTGGATTCTGAATTTTAGTATAACACTTACTAGTGACGTGACCCATCAGTAAAAAATAGCCCTAAAAGCTGTCAAGGCAGACGATACCCCCTTATCCTACCGGCCTTTACATGTATTCTGAATTTTATATCCTCTTACAATAGTGCAGAAGTTTTCTTGCAATTTCAGTAACTGAATATAACATGTATTTTGTAAATATACAATATACATATTTATCATAGCATTCATAGCATTCGAGTACATATTTCGTCCCGTTAAAAATAATTTTGGCTTGAACGATGCTAATACTCGGAGTATACCGTTTGTGAACGATTGCCAGGCAAGTAACTCGATAGTTTGCGATAGTACAAAATCGATTTGTCACCCAATAAACGTTGGACGTTATCAACAATTAGCTAAACATAGGGAAAACACAAACCTTAACTGGCTTATCAAAGTGACATACATTTTTAAAGCAGGAAATTTAGCCGTTAATTTAAAGCCAATAATAAAAACAAGTTTGTTTAGTTTAAGGATAAATGGTTACTTCAAAACATTCGATAAACAGTTTACCACACAATAAACGCATTAACATGATTATAAATGCGGCATGTTAATTGTAATTTGTAACTTGTAGCTTTATGCTCTTGGTAAAGAAACCACTACTTGTATCAAATTGTACCAAAACCCAAATCTGCAAGTAACCGTGATGACAGAAAAAAGCGGGTAATAACTTACCATTTCTATTTTCACTGTCAGCGGGCTTCATCTGAATTGGATGATGCATCTGAAAATAAATAAAATATGTCAGTAGATATAAAAATAAATAACTTTAGAGAAAATTTTTGAACACAATCGAATTGATAAAACTACTTGTGCATAGGTTTGAGAAACTGCACAATTATGTTTTCTTACTATTAAGTGATAATTATAATGTTATTGTCATACAATATGGACATATACCGTTAAGTGTATATCTGAGTCAACCTCTATTTATTCGACATAAATATACATATTTTCTACAAAGTATAATACTAAATTATGGGCATGTTTCTGTATTATACTACTGCTTATGTTATTTCCGAGTAGGATTACGGCTAAAAGATGTCTATTGACAATTTTTTGCATAAACTGTCTTTCTGCAACGGACTGCCTGATTTCATTGAAATCTTTTAGTTTGGTATAATCTTCATACTCGTAAAGATACGTATACAGGTAGGTTGTATAAGGAGACGACTATTACATTGGCATTAGTGGCAAATTAACTAAGTAGGTAAAAAAAACTGGCACGTGAATTATGATTGGTATCATTATAATATAACAGTTAAACGTTCAATAAGCTGATGAGTACATAGCTTTACATTATCACAAACCAAATATTTTGTGCTACTGTGTGTGTTGGATTGGATTTTGAAGAAGATATTTTCATGTCATTTAGTTTATTTTATGATTTTTAATTTCATTAGTTATGTTTTTCTTGTTTTAAGTATTTTATAATATTAGAAACATATTTTTCTAGCCAAATTGCGACTATGTTTTGTTTTCCCGCAAACGTTCCGGGCTCTGGTTATCAGAGTTTTGCTGCCACAAAAAAAATCGATCGAAACTGTTACTTATTTTAATAGCTTTTTAAAATGGGAACAGTGATAGTTCTCCTTTCCCTGTCAGCTTTATACTTTTGCAGAAAATTTGCCGCAGGGTTGTCAGTTGTTGTCAACTTAATGGACTGCAGGGTAAGTACAGTTACAGGTATACCTGTATGGCAGTAAGAATTCGGAAAAATACATCTTTTATATACACGGTGAACGATATGAAATATTACCAAGTAAATTTTATAAGTGTGGTGTCAAAGTAATATCGATTTATTATCGGCAATACGTTTTGGATACCGCTTTGGAGTCTTAGAACATTTGGGTTGTAGAGCGCAAACATAAGAACGAGACTGAGCTTTAGCTTATAAAGCTCTTAAGAACCAAAAATGGCTGAAAACCGAATTTCACGTGTCATTTTTCAGTGCAGCGAGTTTCGGACTTTTTATCTAGTCTATTTTGAAGAGAAAGGTGAGAGCAATTAAACATGCTAGTATTAAAACACCTGTGGAGCATTCCATGGAAATAACAACCACAGCACCGTTTTTTTAAAGTTATATTTAATTATTAATTGTATTGCTAAATAACAGACCACTATATAGATTTTTAAATTATAATACGTCAAAGTAAAAAAACATATTGACACGTTTCTTATGAGTCTTTCAGAAAAACACTATTCATTTACTTTGTTAACAGTCTTGAAGGCTCTTATTTCACAGACCATTTTGTCGACTTTCTGGCATGCTACACATACTTTATTGATATGTCGAGGTACAAAGTATATTCTATTTTACTATTTAATTATATTTATTCATCTTCTCTTGTTTGTTTATGACAGAGCATATAACTAAATATAGTCAATGTACAGCTGTCCCGCACGAGTTTCTATGACTTTAAGTAAATATTTTTTGTGTAAAAAGTGTTCCAGGATTATTTATGTTGCATGACTAAACAGTGTTTATTCGCGGTAATAAGATATAGTACACGATTTAGCATTCATCTGAGTAACACATATTTTAAGTGAGTTTAAAGTTATTGTCCCGCACGCGATCTTTTGCAAGCACAAGTGATAATTGCTGTTTTTACTGAAACTGCTTATTTTTTTCTCCAAAATGCCAAGCGATTAAGCGGCTATTCATAAAAAATGTCGCGAAAACGATAATTACGAGACCCCGATTTCATAAAAAAATGAAAATTTACGTATAAGTAATTAAAAACGGTTAAAGAAGGAAACTACGACGGTTAAGAAGCTTAATAAATAAATAAATAATAAATAAATAAATAAATATCTTGGGACATCTTACACAAATCGACCTAGTCCCACTCTTAATGAGTTAAGAGAACGTGAACGTGATAAAAAACTAAGACAAAGAGAGTTAAAAAGGAGTCAGTCATTTTCAGAAACTCATGCATATGCTTCGATGGCGGTAGCAGGGCCCTTTTCTAAGACAAATAACCCTCCAACCCAATCTCCGTACAGATGTCCACAGACAGCATCAAAGGCTACCTTAAAAGCTGTACAAAGTCTACCGCCTTCGCCTAAAAAGGACGTTATGAAAGGACTTTGTCATCGTTACAATATAAAACTTGCTGAAGACATGAGGCGTGATTTGGAATGTGTCGATGAAGACCTCGCATGGAAAAGGTGTCGTAGGACTCGTAGGTGTAGTAGGGGGCAATTTGATGCTCAGTCAAGCTCAGGACATACGCGCTATATAGTTTGCTGAAGATTTCATCAAAGTTGCATCGCAAGTAATTAAAACAACTAAGATTTTCTACATACCTCAGTCAGAAATAAGTAAATAACACAAAAAAAATTAAATTAAACCGTGGGCCAAAGTCAAACCTATTCAGGGAATTTCAAAATTTCACGTCATCATCACGTGTGACTCAAATATAGTTAAAGCAAAGAAAAATGCAGTTTGTGAGGAATTTCCAATTTTAAATTTGTAATTTTCCATTTAACATAACTTAGATTGCGAAATTAACACATAGTTACTACATAAAACTTGTATTTATCCATTTATTTTTCACCTCAATCGTACTCGTCCCGCACGAGTCTAACCTGTCCCGCACGAGATTCTGCAATCTTTATTTTATATAAAATAATTCAAAGATATATTATTCATTTTATTTGCGGAAATATGCTAAGTGTTATTAGGTCAACCATAATAAAAAAATCGGTCATAATCGGTGTGTTCAATTCGCTGAAATATCAATTTTAATAACCACGTCACAAACGGCGGTGGATTGGCTGTCCCGCACGCGACTTTAAATCGGGTGTCGAGTATTCATATAATACTGGTTTAATTCTTCATAATATTATATCATCTTGTA